>JAOPUP010000232.1:0-56700 GCA_026873135.1 Eucalyptus urophylla | reverse complement strand
CGAGCCATCAGAAAGACCAGGCTTCGCTGAAATTGCAAAGGAGTTGTGTTCTATTGCTTTGAGGATCACTTCCAAGAACTATAATCGCAGATAGATGTTGTAAAAGATCCCTCAAGCACAAATTGGCTAAAGATGACATGCTGATATTTTTTAGCATTTAGTATTAGAAAGAGGAGGAGACTTGTTGATCAAGATTATATCCATAATGACAAAGTATCTATAAGTGGCTCCTTTTATTTTTGATTGAATATAAGTGGCCCTTTAAAAGGTTTTGACTTGTAGTAACAACTCTGGAAAGACTCGGTATTCTAAGGAGCAATATAAGCACATGCTAGTTGGAAAATGCTGGATGCTTGAAATGAGGCGGTTCATATGCCCCAAGGAGAGGTGGACACAGTACGGCCAGCTTCCTGGGAGGTTGACACATTACTTATGTTTTCTTTCTTTCTTTTTTCTTTTTATTGATTAATGGCATTTCAATGACTTGCTCCTATTTGACTAATACACAGTAGGCAAATGCTTGAGGCCATTTGATTGTCATTTAAATTGTCTTTTTAGATCTTCCTCTGAATAAAGAGCCTCTGGACTGGACACGAGGATGCAGATAGCAGATGGAACAGCTAAGGGCTTGGAGTACTCGCACAACGGGAGGTTGGGACACCTGGAGTGCCATAACTTGGCACGGAGGGACACTTATGTGCCATAAATTTAAAATGATACACTTAAATGCCATTATTGGAGTAAAATGGAACACTTAAGTGCCAATCCGGCCAAAAACTGGCCAAAATGCAGACGTGGCATTTTCCGGCGACATGCTTAACTGATGTGGCAATTTAAAAAAAAAAAAGCACATGTGGAGGAGGAAAACGACGTCGCCCCATCCACTGTGCATTTGGCCAAACTAAATGACATCGTTTTTCTTTAGTGTTAAACGACGTCGTTTGGTTTATTTGGATTTTAACCTTTCATCAGTTCACACCAGGTCCGACGTCCTCTCCATCCATCGTTGTTCACAGCTCGCCGTTCGCAGGTGATCGCTTGCCGTCGTCGCTCGCCATTGTCGCTCGCCGTCATCACTCGCCGTCGTCGCTCGTCGTCGATTTGCTCAGGTTTTTTCTCTTCTTCCTCTCCCCTGTGGTGAAATTAGGGCTCCGACTTGTTTATTAGGGCTCAGACTTGAAATTTGGGGGTCGGCTAGGAAAGCTCAGGCTTGGTGTGAGATTTATGGCTCAGATGTTGTGCTACAATCCTATTAGGGGGTTCGAATTGACAGTTTAGGAGCGGCCTTGAAATGTAGGCTCGGTGTAGGGCTCGGGGGAGGGGGGAAATTAGGGCTCGGTGTAGGGCTCGACGTCGCCTCATCCACTGTGATGTGTGATTCATTCAGGGTGTTGAATTGTGATGTGTGAAAGTAATTTGTAGTGGTCGGATGTGAAATATGCAATGGTGATTGGTGATTGTTAGGGTTTAGAGTATTGGACTTTGGACATGTTCAAATCGAAGGTTGTAGGGATGGGGACTTCTGGATATTTTTTTTAATAAATTGCATTGTTGAGGACCCATGCTGAGGAATCTCTCTCCATATTTTAAAGGAATGCGACGGCATAATCAAAGCAGTTGTCGAGTCCCATCTTTATTTTTATTTATCCTTGTCTTGAGGCCTCTTGTTTTCAAGTTGCGGCTGTCGTCTGACCGCATCTTCCCTCTCTCTTTCTTCTTTTCTTTTCTTTAATAAAGAGTGTAGGGACCTCCACTTGCAATTGTCTGTTCTTTGTGAATGTGGTCCCAAAAGTTAATTGTATATTTGTCCTCTTTGTTGTAGAAATGGCGCATAAAGACTATGTTGCTATCATCGTTTACTACGGTGAAGATTTTGTGATTGGGGAGGATGAGTGGAAGTATGAGGGGGGGGAATGATGATACTATCTTTTTAGATATAAAGAAGGCATCTTATATTGGATTTGTTAGGGATATAGTGACATTTTTGCCTTGTAGAGTACAAAAGTTACTGTACTGTGTTCCTGGGAAAGGCTTGAGAGATGGTTTGAGAGTTTTGGAAGATGATAATGGTTTTAGGGATGTCTTATATCATTATCTTCATGGCGAAGAGGCGAAAGTGTTTGTTGAAAACAATAGTGATAGTGAGGACGAAGATGATGACAGAGATAACACCCAAGTAGGAGAATGAGGAGATGGTATTCAAGCTAGTACTGAGGTTAGGGATGAAGTAGGGCTGATGGACAGGATGGGGAGGAGAGGGGCGCAGATGCTGTTCACCAGAGCGATTGTGACATGGGTGATGTCACCATCACTGAATTAGATTGGGATGTAGCTGAATCCAGTGACGGTGATGATGACGATGACGATGAAGAGTTGGTTGCAGAAGCTAAAAATTTATTAATCTTAAGTGACGCCGACGATGAGGAGCTTACACAGTTAAGGAAAAAACAAAGAGACTTTTTGTCAGATAGATTTGCAACTTTGCATGTAGCTGATGAACATCCAAACAGAGACGAAGGCCCTGCAGATGTTGGTGTTGCTGGCCAGGTCCTAGAGACAGATTATGAAGAAAGCATCGACATCGCAACTTCCCAGGACGAAGTTGAAGAAAATCAACGAGCTGTGCGTAGAATGAAAAGTAAGTTTCCTTCCTATGATCCATCTGTTGCCTCTCCTACTTTGTCAGTAGGTATGAAATTCCATGATGCGATACAATTTAGGGAAGCTATACTGAAGAACTCCATTGATGTACAAAGAAATATTGATTTCATTAGAAATACCAAGAAATTTGTAAGAGCTAGGTGTTCGCAGCAAAACTGTTCATGGAAGATTTACGGTGTGTTTGTTAAGAAGAGTGAGTCTTTCCAGATTAGAGCCTACCAAGAGGAACACACTTGTTCCATTAATTTTCAAAACAAAAGGTTAACAAGTGCATGGTTGTCCAAGCACTTCTTCGATCTAATCAAGATGATGCCCGAGATGAAAATTACTAACTTTAGGATGCTGGTGAAGGAGCGTGTAGGCATCAATGTATCTAGGAATCAGTGCAAAAGAGCAAAGCAAAAGGTGATAAAGATATTTATTGGTCAGTATGCTAAGGAATATGGGCAGGTGTGGGAGTATACTTGGGAGTGTAGGCTGCAAAACCCTACAAGTAAAGTATATGTAGAGGTGATTGAGAGACCGCTTCCTGATCATGGGACGAAGTTCGATAAGTTCTATGTGTGCTTTGATGCATGCAGATGAGGATTTTTAGCTGGTTGTAGACGGATTATAGGATTGGACGGCTATTTCTTGAAGGGCTTGTGCAATGGAGAATTGTTGGCAGCGATTGGAAGATATACGAATAACCAAATGTTCCAACTAGCTTGGGCTATTGTAAAGATTGAGAACAAGGACAATTGGTCCTGGTTCTTGAAAAATCTGATGGCTGACTTGGAGATAACAAACGAGGAAGGGTGGGCATTCATGAGCGACCAACAAAAGGTAATGCTTGCTTTTTGAAAAATTTAGTCAATAGTTTACTTTGTAATATGAACATGTAATTTGCTCTAGTATTTTTTACTTTGAATTATTGCAGGGATTGGTTCCGACAGTAGCCGAGTTGTTGCCCCATGCTGAACATCGAATGTGTGCGCGGCACTTATACGGAAATTGGGCAAAGACTTATAAAGGGGATAAGCCGCAATTGCAATTTTGGCAATTAGCAAAGAGTGCAAACATGGCTGACTTTAGAATAGCCAAAGAATGGCTGCTTCAGTTGACAAAGGAAGGTTGTGCTATCCTATTTCAACTAGAACCGAAGCATTGGTGCAGGGCATTCTTCAGTGAGGAGTTCAAGTGCGATAATGTCGACAACAACATTTGTGAAGTATTTAATTCGAATATAATAGATGCCAGATGTAAACCAGTCATCTCAATGCTTGAAGATATACGAGTTGCGGTTATGACTCGGCTACAGAAACAAAGAGATGAGGCTGCAAAGTGGACAAGACAATATGGTCCTAGGATTGCCAAGAAATTGGATGAGAACTTGGCTGCAAGTAGGCATTGTCATCCAATTTGGAATAGAGATGACGAATATGAGATAATGAAGGGTGCAGATAAGTATGTTGTCAATCTAGGAAGTATGAAGTGTTCATGTAGAGCATGGCAAGTAAGTGGAATTCCATGTGCACATGCCATATGTGACATCCAGTTGAAGAGTGACAATACAGATGATTACATCGATGATTGGTACCATAAATCAAAATGTCTTGCTTCCTATCAGTTCATGATGCAGCCAATTAGAAGTAGCAAGTTTTGGGAGCCCATGGATCATGAAGCACCTCAACCTTTGCCACTGAAGAAGAAAATTGGAAGGACAAAACGAAGACGAAGAATGGCAGAAGGAGAGGTCTTGGGTCAGCAAAGAATGAGTAGGCAGGATGCAAAGATAACGTGCTCTTATTGTCGCCTAGCAGGCCATAATATTAAAGGTTGTCAATTGAGGAAGCAACAACAACCGTTGAGGCAAGGTGAAGGGCCTAGTGAAGAGACAGTTGGAGAAATGCACACAGCAGGGCCAAGTGAGTCGACTGTTCTTCAGTCGACAAGTAGAACCCCGGTAAGTCATGAAATTTATTTTATGTTTATGTTGCTTTCTTGTCGTTTATCATAAAAATGTACATAATATCCTATTTGGCCTTGTATGTAATGCATTTGTTAGGTCACAAGAAGAACCTCAGTAAGTCATGAAATTGAACAGCCTGTTCGAAGAAGGCAAGATAGAAGATAGCCAGGTGAAGAATTGGCCCAAGCAGTATCATGGCCAGCTGAAGGATTGACCCAAGCAACATCAGGGCCAGCTGAAGGATTAGCCCAAGCAGCATCACGACCAGTGCAGTCGACTATTCGTCAGTAGCGAAAGAAATACCTAGTGGTAAATTCAACCATTTGTATTCAGTTTTTCATTTTCTTTATATTATTATATGTCTCGATATTATATTTATGGTATCTTTTGGCCTCTTTCTCAAGTTCGAAGAAAGCAAGTTGGAACTCAACTGCCAACTGAAGAGCCATCACAAGAGTCACCTCAAGGATCATCACAGGGGCCACCAGAAGAATCACTGCAAGGGGCACCACAAGTACAACCACCAGTACCACCAGAAGGCCCAACAGAAGGAGGTATCACTGAAGTTGAAGGGCTAAATAGAAGGACAACTAGAACAAGGCCAGGTGAAGGGGCAGCTACACAAAGGCCATCTAGAAGACGCCCAGCTGAAGAATTGGTCAAAGAAGCCCCGGCTATAGCTGAAGGGCCCAAGAAAGTAGGAAAAAGGGGCAACAAATCACAAGTTCCTAAAAGTGACGCCCCTATTCAAACAAAAGGGGCACTTGGGAAGAGGTTAAGACAATATGACTATGGCCTTTATACAGATGAGCGTACTGGAACGGTTATTCTCAATGTAAGTTTTATTGGGTGCATTTAATTTAATTTATACTGTAGATTTTTGCTAATAATTTATTGTTTTTTTGTAGCCTGGGAGAAGTTCAAAGGTTCTTATCTCAGGCCCAACTCAAGAATCAACGGCTGCACCAACAAAAAAGAAAACATCAACTATGCCAACAAAAAAGAAGAGAAAGAACCCAACTCCAGATCCAGCTCCAGCTCCTTTTGATTCAATTCGGCCTAGGACATTTGCAGCTCCATCTGAGTCAGTGGATACTGAGAAGGTTGAAGAAGAAATTGCACGTCCAGTTAGAAAAAGTGCTAGAATTATGAATCAAGTGAAAGGCCCATCGAAAGGAGCATGAACAGGGGGTGTCGTGCATATTGATTAATGAGATGAGATGTGATAGGATTTGTGGAGCTTAGGAGTCAAAACAATTATGTAAACGTTGATGTTGTCAGACTTGCTATGGATGGTTATTTATTTTTTTTTTCTTTAGTTTGTCATTCATTGATGTTGTCAGACTTAATTTCAATATCAATGAAATGATCTTGCGCTGCTTGTCAATTTATGTTGTTGTTTATCATGCAATTTGCTTTTACTTGTTGCTACCGTTGTTAGTGTTCTGTGGTGATAGCTGGAGTGCTGGTGTATCTGGTGATGGTGGATGGTGATGTTTGGTGGTAGTCAGTTTGTTGGTGGGGTGCTAATGTGGTGGCTGGGGTGCTGGTGTGGCTGGTGGTAATGCCTGGTGATGATGGGTTTATGGTGGGGGTTATAGGCTTAAGCAGCTGCACCTACACCTGGTACAAGTGTGCAGTTTGCACATCTTACACCATGTGTACTGGTACAAGCTAGTACAAGGCTCAGCTTGCACTAGTACCTTATGCAGCAACACCACCAGCATGGTGGTGGCTAGAGCGCCTAGTGTGTAGTGTGGCTAGTAGTGATGGTTGGTGGTGCAGCCGGTGCTGGTGGTTGGCGCAATTTTTAGAGAAAACCCACAAAAAAAATTGGCACTTAACTGTTCACTATAAACTACAAGTGACACTTAGCCGATCACTTTAATAATAACTTGACACTTAAGTGATTCTTTTTTCATCGCGACTAGCACTTACGTGATTACTAAATACAACTTATGACACTCGGGTAATCACTCATATTTGTCTTGTATATCAAAACAGAGAAGATGATGGTAAACTTATGGCAACTCCATACGACAGCACAAACAACAACAAAGCCACAATGATCTTGTGGAACAACACAAACTTCTTCGCATCTTTCAAAAAGAAAAGAGAAAAAAAAAACTCTACGTTTAATCCAGAACAACACAATTTTTAACTATGGTAGTCGGATAAATTTTTTCTCATTTTCAAGTACTTTACATTTCATCATAAAGTACAATAGGCAACAAAACAACACCATAATACACGCTTGGTAACACTTTCGTTCAATTTTCATCATTGAAACTTCATTTTTGAAAGGTTTAGTTGAAGATGCTGGAGCGTGCATTGAGACTTCATTCTTGAAAAGTTTAACTGAAGACGCTTGAGCTTGCATTGAGCCAACATCGTCCAAGTCGTCCACGAACACAGATGGAGATTGCTATCTTTTATGAAGTAGATCCAATATCACCTCTGTGGCTCAGTCAGAGAACTTCGCATCGATCCATTTGAAGTATTTGCACTTCGACGCTTCTTTATATCGAGCGCATCCATAAAATTTTCTCCCATGATTGATTTGAGTCCACAATGTTCTTCTTGGACTCGGTAACCCACAAAAACAGAAACACTGGCCTTCTCCTTCACTTCGGTGAGAGGAAATTGAGGCGTTGCTGCGAGTCTTGCTCTCCATTTCCAAGATTCGACGAAGGAATTTTGGGCAAATGAAAATTAGGGTTCGAGACTTGAATCCCAGCACTTCAATAGGGATTTTAGCCGATTTAGGGTTTTACATTTGGGGCATTTGGGGAGACGACGTCGTTTTTGGAAGATTTTGGGCTTTTATTATGCAGATGACATCGTTTCTGGTGAGTTAGAGCCGACTCAGCTCTCCGGCGAGCCACGTAGGCAAAAAATAATAATAAAATATTGCCACGTAGGATTTCCGGCAAGGGTCGCCAGAGGTGGCACTTAAGTGTCCCACTAGAAAAAAAAAAGTGGCACTTAAGTGTATCGTTTTAAAGTTATGGCACTTAAGTGTCCCCCCGTGCCAAGTTATGGCACTTGGGCTACACTTCTGCCCGCACAACGGAGTAGATCCTCTAGTTATACATAGAGACCTAACATCCTCCAACATCCTTCTTGATGAGGGCTTCCACCCTAAATGATCAGATTTCGGGCCTGCGAAGTTGAGGTCTGTCGGGGACAAAACTCATGTCTCAACGCTTGTTATGGGGACATATGGTTATTGTGCTCCTGAAAATGCAATTACTAGTGAACTAAGTGTAAAGTCTGATGTTTATAGCTTTGGAGTTGTCTTTCTTTAACTCATCACTAGGCTCAAGCCAATTGGCAACTCAAGGGCTCCTGGGGAGCATAATCTTGTGACATGGGTAGGTTTCTCATATTTTTCTAAAAATGTGTTGTGCACCCTACAAGAAACAAACATTGTTTGTGGATTTTGTTTTATCAATGAAATAATACAAGCTGAGTATCCTCTCTTCTAATATGACGTGGTTGTAGGCTAAGCTGCTCTTCATTGATCATAGAAATTTCCCCAAGATGCCCGACCCGCTACTACAATGACGGTATCCGATGCATGGACTTTACCAAGCACTAATAGTTGCCGCAATGTGCCTACAAGACCAGGCACTCATGAGGCCTTTAGTAGGTGATGTTGTGGTATATTACATATTTGGCCTCCTAAACTTACGACCCAAATTGAGCTTCTACCCATAGCGATGGAGTGGGCCCTTCTACTTAGGATTAAAGATGGAAGGGCAAGGCTGCGGGTTTGGATGGCCCAGATAGGTATCGCGGTTCCCTTTCCACTCATAGGAATTCACCCGATATTTGAGAAAGAGAGACCAACGCAATTGACTAGTGGAGAAGAGCTGGGTCACAATGAAACTAGCGGTGGTCTCAGAGGAAGTGGGGTCTATGTTGTAAGAGTTTTCTTAATGTGAACTACATTACTTGATATTGTGATTTACCGTTTTACGGGGTTTGATCTAAAGTAAGATAGAAGGTTTCTTAATTAGTCTAATATGAAACTGACTAGTGTGGGCCGAGTTGAGCTTGGCCCATAATGAGGAGGCCTAGTTGGAAATTCTATAAATAGTACTTAACTCTCTCATCTAACCCTAATTCTCACATGTATCCTCACATCGTTAACCTAACGCTAAAAGGTGAGGGGCCGTCTCATTGAGCCAGTGATATGGAGGGCAATATAGGAGAATGACTTGATGCGTTGAACATTGTTTTCCACTTCTGCTTCAAGAACGATGGATCACAAAACAGGTGCGTTAATCTTTCTACTCAATTATGTGTGTTCTTGTTCTGGTTATGGAGATCTTGAGATTGCACAATTTGCATCCAACAAGTGGTATCAGAGCAATCATAACCTTAGAACTCGAATGTATAAGTTTTTTGCCATAATTTGTGATTTTCGAGATTTTTTGTTCAATAAAAATAAAGTTAAATTACAAATTCAGACTGGGCTCGTCAAGACGAGCAAATCTGTCGGTGGCGCGTCGCCAAAGGGGGCTGCACACGCAGCCACGCATCGCCATGGCGTTGAGCACACGCCCCATGTGCGGGGCGTAGCTTGCACATGCGATGCACGCGCGGAGGCTAACGTCACTGTGACGTTAGCGACCGGACCCGACCGACCAACCTGTTGACCCAACCTGACCCGACGATCGTTGACCTTGACCCGACCTGTTGACCCGACCCGACTCGGTCAACAGTGGATTGGTCCGGTCAACCGGTCGGATTGGGCGGTTGAGTCGGGGCCGGTCGGACTGGGCGGTCGAGCCGGTTTTAGCCGGTCAATTACGTACGCGCCTGGGCTCCACGCGCCGCACACTCAGGCGGCGTGTGCAGGCGCCTGGAGCCTTCGATCAACGCGTGGCTGGTGGCGTTAGGTTCGTATGATCTTCCTCTACGTTGTGGTGTATTTATTTTACATTTTTGATTATTTTATAGATGTGAAAATACATACGGAACCCTAAATACGTGTATTTTTAGTGTATTTTTGCGTATTTTTCTTGTATTTTCTGTAATTTTGGAAATACAAGTGTTGGGTTATAGGTATGTTATCACATAAATATTATAAATGTGTGATTCATTAATAAAAATTAAACTTTATTGTGAACTAAAGCTGGCTTAATGAGATACAACTATTATTGGATAGTATTTGAAAGTATGTATTGAGGTGATGAGAGACAGTAAAAGTTATGAAACTTTTGGTACTCAAGCATACTGCTTTACGTGCTGGTAATCTGTAATCGGGATGCACAAAAGATGTTTTCTTCTATGTTATGAGAAGTTTCTTGTGTTACAATGATTCGTGATTTCATTAGAGTCCGTCTTTCAGATCATTTATATATATATATATATATATATATATATATATATGTTTGATTAATTTTTATTAATGAATAAAACAGTTGATTAGCATGATATGTGATTTTGGTGATTTACTGCCCCTATCACTAAAGTCAAAATCATATGTATATGGTGTATGTGAGAAGTAAAGTTTATATTCCTGGTATGAGAGAGTCTTTAGAATTCAATTGAGTAGTGATTGTCAAAGTGGCACGCTTAATTGAGTTTGAGAAATATCGGTTTCATATAATGATTGTGATGTCTTCTAGTCTAACGCATAGTCATACTTCTAAAAGAAATGATTATATATTAGTTCATGGAAGGATAAATGAGGGTGTGGTGGAGGAGTGACTAATCCTAGTGGTTCATATGCCCAAAGGTAATGAATACATGAAAAAACTGCTATCATGTGGGGAGTGTACAATTGCATGTCATGTATTCTGCCTAAAGGTGATTAAATGATTTTGTATGTACTTCTCTAGATGTGTACTTGTACGTCAAGTTACACAATTCTCACATAATGTTAATTACATACATTGCTTGTTATTTTAGTCACTTTTTTCTGTAATTAATAACTCCACAAGTAATAAAGTTTCTACTACTTCAAATTTTAAGTTGTGGACATAAGATTTACTGCTTGGGAAAAACAGCAATAGAATTTGTTTACTGTCCATAAAGTGTTCCATTCGGGAACAAATGAAAAGTGGTTTGTCTACTGGCTACACAGCTAAAAGATGATGGAAGCCTTAGTGGCTTGAACTAATGTCTTGTCTAATACCGAAATTAGGACATATCTGCAAAGATTGTGTTTAAGTCCTAATGATATATGCATCTTATATAATGATGAAAAAGTTGTTTCCAAAAGTTTTCTGTTTACTCTTAACGGTTATCTAAAAACTTTTATAGATTATTGAAGAAGTAAAATTGACTGAGATAAATAATAAATTGGTTAGAAATAGTCTTAAAAGTTGTCAAGTTTAATAGTGGCAGTGAGTATTTTGACAAGTATGACAATACGGAATAACTTAAAGGGTCATTTGTCAAATACTTGATAAATTCTAAGGTGGTAATTTAATTACTATTCCTAAAAATCTTGACAAGAAGATTTGGCTAAAAGGCATAATTGCACCATAATAAATATTGTGATGAGTATGATTAGTAAGACTAATTTATCCAATCTTTTATGGGCTGGTATTATGCAAGCAACTTTTTCACATACAAAAGGTGTTTCTTACCAAAGTTGTTTCATCAACTTCTTTTGAATTATGGATTGGACGTAAATTACTTGAATCATATTAAATTTAGAGGTGTCATGCAGAAATGAGATTATCTAATCCAATATTAAGTGCATTGGAATTTAGATTCACTTAAAATTATTTTATATCTTACCTAGATTGTTCAAAGGGGTATTGATTTTATAACCCTAATGAAGGTATAAGAATTATGAAATCACATAAAGTAAAGTTTCTAGAGTTCGACATAATAGTAAATGATAGCTGCTTTCAGACTATTAAGAATAATAGTGAGATGGAAGATTACTGTGTCTTTGTCTATGTCTATACAGATAATTGTGGTATAGACAATTATGGAATCTCATGTACCATAGACTAAACTTGTTGAGGTTTAAAGTACTATTATTGATATAGTTTACGATGGAATTGTTTCAAACCTGTCAAGTATAGAATGAAATAGTTGTAGCATTACTCATGAGACTTGTTAGGGAAATGCGATCAATTATTCCATTAGACTATATAATCTTTTTGTGAGAGCATGACTTCAATATCCACTACATGGTTGATTTAGCGATATAAATAAATGTTGTTTCTTATCCCAATTAAGTATGTGATTAGATGCCATAAAAGATAATAAAGTTTTCACTCTTAAAGAGGAGTTAATAGTTTATAGTGAAGAAATAATTATTTCTTTCTAGTATCTTTTAAAGATTCTTCCAGAGTGAACGTAGCATTAATAGTTTATTTTGATATAGAGTTATGTCAAATAGATACAAAATTTATATAAAGCAACTTGAGGGTTTTTGTAGCAAATGATTCAAGTAAACTCTTAAAAGTTTTATTCATGGTCTTAAGCAAGTTTCCAGACAATATTATTAAAGTTTCATAGTTTTATTATTTTGTTCAATTGGGAACAAAGTAATTCGGTAAAAATTATACTGCGAGATCAGTGAGAGGAAATTTATTTTTCACATATTCTTTGTACATGATATTTTGCTTACAAGTAGTGACCTTGAGGCATCTCTTGTTCTTTGAACTAAGGTCATAAAGATTGTTTTCGTCATATTTTATTAGATTTATCTCAGAGGACATTTGCTAATTGTATTTTGAAAATATTCAATATATATCGATGCAAGCTAGGAATTGCTCCTGTCGTTAATGGTGATGGACCGAATTCATTACATTGTCCTTATTTAGATATTGAGAAAATCTAGTTAAATGGTGTACATTGTGTCAGTGCACTTAAAAGTATAATGTATGCTCGAATTTGCACTAAACTAAATATCGTCTTTACGATGAGACTTCTAGGCAGACATCGGTCAAATCCAAGACGCGATCACTCGATTACTGCCAAGAAGGTTTTAAGGTACTTAAATGGGACAAGAGATTGTATATTGATTTATAGACATATTCAATTCTTGCAGCTAGTAGGGCATTTAGATGTAAACTTTGCTAACTGTTAGGATGACATGTGATCAATAATAGAATACATATTTATGTTAATAGGAAGTACAGTAAATAAAGTTTTATGTCATCTTCTACTATGTAAGTAGACTTAGTAACATTCTTATAAGTTGTTACTTGGGCTATTAGGCTCCGAAACCTCATTAAGGAGTTAACCGTTTTTAATTTTATGGATTAATCCATACGGTTGTATTGAGACAATAAATTTGTAGATTTTTTTTATTAACTATAGATGTCTCAAGGGGTCTATATATATGGCAATCAAATTCTTTGACTATAAAGAAACGGTACAGAAAAGTGACGTTATAATATAACATATTTCCACAGATGATATGGTTGTAGATCCACTAATTAAAGGATTTCGCTTTTCTGTTCTTAAATGACATGTCACTGATATGAGCTTAATAGTATTATGAGATGCTGTTGTTTAGTGGGAGCTATTTTGGCTTTACTCTGATAAAGTTTGCATCTGTGTTCGTGACACTTTGATATATATCAACTTTTGCATTCAAAAGTATTTTTGAATGTGTTGTTATTATGTTGAATACATATTGATAAAGTCTCAAGGTATTGTTTAAACCTTGAGTGAAGGCTAGGGGCATTCGGTTATTAGCTTTGTGCATATGTCTTGTTATACATAAGGACAATGCATATGTGGGTTCATTAGAACCATAAAAACATTCTCTAGTGGCACAAGTTTTTGTAACGCTTAAGGTAAGAGAATGGTAACTAACAAATGGAATCTCTCTATGAGAAATGCTATACATTTGACACACTACCATATTGAATTTATATCAATAAAGTTGAAAGCACTCGTGACCATGGAAGGCTATGTGTGTATATATGCAGTTACCGTCATGATTCGGTGTTTGAAACTTTATGAGATAGGATTGATTATTAAGAATTATCTTTGGACTAAAGTGCGTACAGACAGTATGAGTTCAATTAATATAGTCTAAGTGGGAGAATGTAAGAGTTTTCCTAATGTGGACTACATTAATTGATTTTGTAATTTACCGTTTTACAGGGTTTGATCTAAAGTGAGACATAAAGTTTCTTAATTAGTCTAATATAGGATTGGCTAGTGTAGGCCGAGTTGAGCTTGGCCCATAATGAGGGGGCCTAGTTGGAAACTCTATAAATAGTGCTCAAGTCTCTCCTCTAACCTTAATTCTCACACGTA
Organism: Eucalyptus urophylla; assembly: GCA_026873135.1. Classification (NCBI taxonomy): domain Eukaryota; kingdom Viridiplantae; phylum Streptophyta; class Magnoliopsida; order Myrtales; family Myrtaceae; genus Eucalyptus; species Eucalyptus urophylla. The sequence goes on along the minus strand of JAOPUP010000232.1, from coordinate 42,839 downwards.
TCGTCACATAAGGAGTGTTAACCTAATGCTAAAGGGTGAGGGAGCCGTCTCATTGAACCAGTGATACGGAGGGCAATAGATGAGAGGGACTTGATGCGTGAAACATCGTTTTCTGCTTCCGTTTCAAGAACGATGGATCCCAAAATAGGTGCGTTAATCTTTCTACTCAATTATGCGTGTTCTTGTTCTAGTTATGGAAATCTTGGGATTGCACAATTTACATCCAACATATATTACCCCAAGCGGGTGAACTCCCACAAAGACAGATCCGGGAGTGCAAGTAGAGGGAGAGACTCCAAGGAACCATGACGTGGACGGAGGTCATGTGGTGGTAGAAGTATGGGGGAAGAACTGGAGGGAGAGAAAGTGCCCAGGTGCAGCAAGTAGCTTAGATTCTTAAAACGAGTAGACGGACCGCAACTCCAATGTCATTTCTATGTTGGCTTTACTTGATCATGACAAGGTTGCTTTTGGTGGAATCCAAGGGTTATTAATAAGGGGTTCGTTGTGTCCAAATATGCCGCTTCTCCTTTTTTTTTCTGTCAATTATTTCAGTATAGGAGAACCCAAAAAAAAAACAAAAAGAGTTTTGGTATATTGGAAGATTGGTACTGTAATGTCCTTTTTATCCCCTTATACCTCACGAATAAAAGCTCTTCATGTGTAAGTGGGATTTCCAGCTCATGCTGAAAAAGTAGAGGGGATAATGTATTTTGCCCCTTGCATGTAACAACAGTTGAAAAACCCGACTTTGTCAAGGTCAGCGTTATTGAAACCATGCACTAAAGTAAAAGAGGTATGCTCTTTACTCACTCTTCTTGTGAGAATTTTTCTCTTTTCCTCCTAGGAGCTTCCCCCAATCAATGGTGATAGCTTACTTTGAAAAAACCTAAATAGCCCTGTGGTCAACAATTACTCTTGGAGTTTATACTGATACCATAATTTCTCATCAATCTGCATGGTAATGGAGCACCTCATTCACACTGATCATTCGATCATCCCTCTCCGCTGACCCATTCTTGGTCTCAGCCCCTCCTTGTCCCTTCCTATGTTAGGCCATGGTGAGGTCCGATCACGCTTACTCGCACCACTCTATATTTCGGAACTTCCAGATTAAACCTAATGTTCAGAAACCTTAACATTTCTGGGTCGCAAGAGCATTATGCGTTACGCCTAGACCTCCCTTCAAACACAAGACTTTTTCCCTTGTCTGTGCTGGGCGAGATTGAACCTACTCGCTCGACGTGCTGTTTTCCTGCTCTCATGGGCTCGGTGGCATCACGGTTTTGTCCAGCTCCTGTGTTTGGCTTGTCTTGGCTTGGGCTCCCTGTCCGCTACAAGTAATGGCCTTCAAAGAATGATTTGGTGCTGGGGTCAAGTCCTGTAATAGAAAGGCAGAGGAAATCATGGAAAGTGAGTTAGAAAAGGTACAGAGACTTGCTGCACTTTATAGAAGAATGGGAAGAATGTGGTTAGAAGCTATAAAGCACCGACACAGATACGCGACATACAACACGACATGCCAATACGTCATTTCTCAAAAATAGAGAATTTTAACATATTCTAACACATTATATATTAAATATAATTTTATATATAAATAAATAAATAATAAAAAGAGCTTAAAATTAATTTACACTTCAAATATTAATTCAACAATGTTAATATCATTCATTATTTTAATTTGACAAATTCAATTGCATTCCATTACAATAATACATAAAACTTATAGGAAAAAAATTATTTAAAGGAAAATGCTGAAATGGTATTTTTAAATTATTTATTTATCCTATGGGGCATTTTTTATTACTTTTTTCATAGTAAAAAACTTTTAACCATTGGGGCAACCCCAATGGCCACCCTTCCACCATGGAAAGGGGAGGTGGGTGGTTCGAATCCATATATTCTCAGGAGGGTTGGGGTGGGGATAATATAGTTTCAGGAGTGGGTTTTGACTCCCATGCCCTGCCTCCTGCAAGGAGGCAGAGCAAAAGTCTGAGAGTAAGCGTTAGAGTATGAATAGAGTAGGACTGGCAAAAGTCTGAGAGTGAGCATTAGAGTAGAAATAGAGTAGGACCGACAAAAAAAAACTTTTATAAAAGCTAAACTAATTCAAAAAACAAAACTAAGAGAGAGAGAGAGAGAGAGAGAGAGAGAGAGAGCCACAATGGTGGCTGGGCATGTCACTGACATTGCCTCGGTCAGCGGCATGCCCAACCACCGTCGGCAATAGAGGGGGGGCGACCCTCACCAGCCCAGGCAAGGCCTGGGCAAGGCTCGCCTAGATCTAAGCAACACATCAACTAGGGTCGGCAAGGCTCGCCTAGATTTAGGCGACGCTAGCCCTCGCCTATGACTGGTAAGCTTCCCCAGCCCTAGGCAAGGGCCGACAACCCTCGCTAAGCCCGAACGAGGGGGCAGCATGGCCTAGATCTAGGCAAGCCTTGCTCGGGCCTGAGCTGAGGCATCGCCCACATCTAGGCGAGTCTCATCGGCCCTTGCCTCGCCTGCAATGGCCTTGCCCGAGCCTGCGAGGGCCACCCCCCGCTGCTTACGGCTAGCAAGGTCGCCGCCCCCTTCAACGGTGGTAGCAGCACCCAACCACCAACCCTACCTCTATTTTTTTTTTGTATATTTACATTTTGACCCCTCAAGTATTTAAAGTTTTTAAAATTGATTCATGCATGTTGGAATCGTGTGTCGAAGACAGTTGACCATGTGTCAAATTTTTTGATACTCGTTAACTGCATGTCGGAGCATGTCGAACACGTGCCGGAGTGTCGAACACGACACGAAAACTCCTAGAAAGTGTCGATACTACATAAGTTAGAAGATGTTGTAGCCAATGTGTTTGAGAAAATTCCCAAAGAAAAATTATAAGAATGTAACCTCACTTTGTCGGGGAAACTCTACTTCAAACCCAGTGTTAACTTTCTAGCATTCTTATCTATGGTAAAAGAATGGAAAACGAGAACGTGGTATGTGACCAATTGGAGCTGGCCTTATTTTCGTTTAACTTGGACATTGAGACGAAAAGAGTCCTTGATGCTAGTGACACAGTCCATGGACGAAGCATGATCCAAGACCGTCCATGATAGGCCGTGTCTCACACAAGGACCTGTCCAAGAATAGCCCACGACCGATCCACGAATGATCTCCAATCCGTGCACGGCCAGCCCATGCGCCATACGAAGAGAAGCCCATGCACGACCCGTGATCGGCCCATGAGCAATGTTCGGCCAACCCACGTGCAACTTGTGACCATTCACCTGCTCCTATGTCAGGCAGCCCTACTACCCTAATCTTGCTTCTAACACATGCCCATGGGCTGCCAAAGGGCTAGAGCCCTTGAGTGGCCTACTGTGTAGTCTTGTAATGATGATATGGATTCAAACACTACTGTTGGATTGGAGGGACAATCAACGTCTAGAATAAGACCCAAACTTGTATAAATAGGGGTCATTCCCCCTCATTGTATTCAGCTCGTTCACAAGTGAATATACTTGCTCCTAACTCATACGATCCTTGTGTTCATGTGTGTGTGTGTAAGGCTGACTTGGGATCAATAATCCTAAGGCCGCACGGGTGTGTGATTGATCATAAACAACCGACCGTAACACTAGTCTGTGGTCCTTCTCAAACAATTTGCTTCCTCTGGCAACTAAGCCCCAACTTATCTATTCACTGCTATGAATTTACTCATTGTGCCTTTCGGGTGCAAGTGTTGAGTTTGCCACTAGCATGAATTACAGAGAATGAGATGCTGGAAGCAATGTCAAAGATGGGGAAAAAACTAAAGTCTGGGGTTGTCGTGAATTTTGAAGATGATCAACTGTGGGTTGACTTTAAGTACCAACGTCTCCCTTATTTTTGTTACTCATACGGGAGAATTGGCCACTACACAATTAGCTGTAAGGAAGGGCCTTACAAAGAACCCAAGCCAAAAGAAAACGGTTCTGGATCTAGCTATTTGTTAAAAGTAGAAGCACAAGAGATAAGCCCATTTTGGAAACTATTTTATGGGAAAGAATTTCCCGTGCCTGAGGAGGAAGAAATCATTCCCGAGACAGCACGACTGGCCGACATAATGAAAGACATTGTTTCTATCAAAAATGATAAGCAGTAAAAAATGGCGAAACCAATGGAGATTCAGCTGGTATAATCATTGAAGCCAAAGGGTAAAGCATAGCTTATGTGTAATGACAGGAAAGGAAAAAAGAAGAAAAGGAACACAACTCGTATTTTTAGGGTACGTTTGATAATATTTTTATTTCCAGAAATAATTTCTTTTGAAAAATAGTTATTTTCTATTTCTATTCCGTAGAATAGTTTCTAAGTAAAACAATGCATTTGGTAACTGTACAAAATTCATATTCCTATAATAGAAAAAGGACAAGAATACGTATGGTACAACCAACAAATTTTTTTGTGATGTAAAATTTCTTTTAATTTTTTAACAATTTTTTTGAGATTTTTTTTTTCTCTTATTCTTCTTCCTCCTTTAGCTAGTTGTCAGGCAACGACGAATGATGGCAACTGGCAGAGGACGGGGGCAGGAGGCGAAGGGGGTGACCAAAGGCATGCGAAGGGTGGCGAACGGCAGACGGTAGCAAACAGCAGCAAGCAGCGAGCGGCAAGATAGGAGAAGAAAAGAAAAAAAAAATGACTTATTTGTAGAAATTGTTCCTAGGAGCAAAAAGTTACTTTTTTTTTTACTTTTTATTTCTATTCCAAATCTATTCTCTCGCCACTTTTCAACTCTGGGGATGTAAAAATTAACTGACGTTATCAAATAGATTTATGTTCGTTTTCTATTCTAGGGAACAAAAGAGTAGATGAATAAAAATGTTGTCATGCAAACCTTTAAGGTGCACATGATAATCATTGTGTTCAACTAGAAATTGATTTTTCTATTTATATTCCCCAGAAAAGTTTCTACGAAAAAATACGCGCTCGTTAATCTTATAAAATTTATGTTCCTAAAATAGAATTTCGTTTGATAATGGCACAAAATTTGTCCCTCTTGAATAGTGGTGGGAGGAGTTCAGTTCAACAATCGGTGACCAACGACTCGGGGGACAACCAATGGTTGGCCGGATGGGCGGTGAGCGAGTAGCAGTAGGTGATCGACAACAAGTAGGCATGCGGGTGGTAGGCGACAACTGACGATCAGCAGTTGACGACTATTGGCGGGCGTCCAGCATCCGAGGGTCCGACATCTGAGGGTCGACGACCAGCAGTGGGCAATGGGCGACTGGCATCCGGTGTCCAACGTCCCATGGGTGGTGAGTGAGCGATGGGTAGTGACGAAAATGAATAATGATAAGAGTTTTCATTTTTTACTTTTATTCTAGAAATGGATAAGCTAAAAAAAAAATTAACTTTTTATTTATGATCCAAATTTATTTTTGGAGTGAAAATCTATTTCAAGAATGGAAAAATGAAATTATGTTACCAAACGTATTTCTGTTACATACATGTTACGAGAAACAAAAAGAAAAATTGAGAAATTGAGAAACAGAATGATTATCATATGTGTCCTTAGACTCACCCGGGTGCTTCTCCAATTCATCTAAGAAGAGCAGACAGGATCACAAAACCCTGGCAACTAAGAAGATGAAAACATAAAATCCTTATACTTCTCAAGGGACTAATTCAAGTGCTATTGATAAAACTCAACTTGTTGATACTACCATACTAGGGGAAGAGGAGGTTCCTTAAGGAATGGACTTTAATAGCTAGCCCTAATAAGCCACTAGGGGATAGATGAAAGTTTTGAGTTGAAACTGTGAGGTTGTATTTGGTAATCCAGATTTAAGTCCAGATATGATAATAATCCTACCCAGTGTTTGGTTATGACCTCTGGACCAGATTAATCTGGATATATGCCAGATAAGAAATCCTAGAGAGGGGTAGGACAAATCCGGATTGGATAAAAAAATTACAAATAACTTAACAACCCCTCTTTTCCAATGAAGGATCCCCATGGAATACGAGAAAATTAAACTGGAAGAAAATATGCCAGAATTGATCCACACAAGCTTTCATTTACTTCGAAGGACAATCAAGATGAGAATCAGCACTCAACCGACAGCAATGAAAATTCACCTTAAGAGGAAAGATCTTCTCCACATGGTTACGGAAGACAAAGCTTGCATGACCTCACTTTGCTTGTGAACATCAACCCATAAAAGATTTGTCAAGAAAAAGATCTCCTCAGGCAACCGGCAATAAGCAAACCATGTCAGCATGAAGCTATTAACAGCCCAGCTCTAGCCAAAAATAAGGACGATGGAGGAGCTGCTGGTAATACATTCCCAAAAGATAAGTTGATCGACGAGATGATTTCCCAAGTCCAACATTTCAAAGAACTTGAATGGGGGGCTCCTCACCAAGTCCATTGGTTCAAGAAGACCAGGCGCAGCAGGAAGCTGGTAATTTTGCGCAAGCATATGGAATTTTTTTCAAGGAAGATATCTTGAGCTTCAAGAGTTTTCATTTGAGGAAGCTTCAAGATGGATATAGGGTGCATCATCGTTCTCCGTAGGAGGTCACTAGCGTAGTTGATAGCGCATCCTACTATCCATGTTATATTCGGACATTTACCAAACACACAATGGGATTTTTCACACTCCGAAGAACAATCCAGAAGATTTTTAATCCCACCTTATCTTATCCTATCCCAATTTATATCCGGGCAATCAAATGCAACCTCAACATTTAGGTTCTATCTTGGCGTTCCAGCATCTTCAAATCCAAGTGGCTCAAGAAATACCTAATGCAGGGTTCCCGATGAAGACAGAATAAAAGAGTGGTGGTAGATAGAGTAAGAAAAATTAGTTTCCATTCCAGGAGTCGGTCAAACTTGACCAAGTCCTTAAAAAGCTCATGGGTCCTTGAAACAGGCGGGAGACCCCGCTTGGCTGTGGCCTGTATTCCTTACTTAACTAGGAAGAAAAATATTGGTTTAGCTATAGGGGGAGTTAGGCGCCATGTCCCCGAGGCATTATATCGGGCGAATCGCTATCAATCCCTCGGGTATTACCAGTCATGTGGGGCGAGGTGTCGGTGGGAGTGGAGGATAATTTAGAGTAGTTTAATGACATCACCTAGATGGACCCCATTAGTGCTACAACAATGCGAATTTATCTTCTCCATGGTTCCTACCAATTTTCCAAGAGTGACTCAGTCTACGGCAGAAGTGGTCCATCCACCATGCTAATAGTCTCCCATTGACTTCAATGAGATTTTATACTATTGGGAGAAGGCTGAAAAAAGAGAGACGGACCACTATAGATTGGTGGCTTTTCCGGAAATGTTGAATGATCATTCCCTTATGGATGTTGAAAATAAATGATGTGCTTTCACCTAGGTTAATAATAAAGAATGGAAGCTTCAGTAAGGAAGAGACTGAATAGATTTGTATGTAATATTAAATGGAGAGTGTTGTTCCCCAATGTGGAGACCTTTGTTTTGTCGGCTATAATCATAGCCCTCTCCTTTCTCTGTACCCAAGACTGCCAAAAGAAAGGAGTTCCGATTTGAAGCGTATTTGCTAGATGATCTTGAATGCGACGATTTTGTTAAGAGGCTTGAAATGACCAAAATAATACTCGGGTAGACATTTTGAGGAACGAAGACAAGTACTCTCGCAGCAACTGAAAAAAAGAAGAAGAAAAAACCAAGCGTCGACATATCACTAGAACCTTTAGTGATGGACATATGTCAAGATTTTACTCTTAAAAATTCAGCAAAATTAACATTCTCGCCGTGCGAAGATGATGACAATAACATGTCGAACCATCACGGGATGAGTGCCTTTAAGAAATTATCAGATCTAAATTCAGTTTGGAAGAAACAAGCTCCCAGATTTATATTTATACCTAAATGGGGAGAGGAGCTCTCGACGAATTTAAGAGAAAGTCATACAATCATGTCTCGGGCATCATGTTGGCTGGACTGATGATACATTCTCACGGAAATTTTAGATGCAAGAAAATTTATTCAACATGGCGAGTTAAAAAAAAAAAAAAATCAACAATGAGCAGCGAAATAAGAGCCAAACGGGGCCGAAAAATGAGTTTCCTAAATTAGATCGGTGAAAACAAGGGGAAGGGACGATATTGAATGGACGGCTGGGATTGTAGCAACTTAACGAAACGGTGAATAATGTTGACTTAAAGGATGCCTGAAGTCCACGGTCTTAGAAACTGCCACGTGCTTAACTGCATAAGTCTCCAGTGCTTGCCGGGGACAAGGGTTAGACTCTGTCGATCGTGTTCCCACTCTCCAGCCGTCTACTGCCTTTGCCCTGCGTTTGCGAGAGAGAGAGAGAGAGAGAAAGAGCGAACGAGATGAACTCGGCGTCGCCGCTATGGAAACTGGCGTTACTGTTCATCGCGCTCTCAAGCGTGCTCCAGATACCGAGCCGAGCTCCGTTGGCTTTGATCGCCGTGGCGGTCACCGTTGACTTAGCAAAAGAGCGCAGAAGAAACGCGGTGGGTGTCGCATGCCGATGTCTGATTTCAGCACCTAGCTTAGTTCTTCTAATACTGGTTACAATTGACATGATCGTCTAGTAGAGTAGTTTTCCCATTTTATAAGTTTGTTCAGAAAATGCTTGAATAAGGGATAACGTTGTTGAGTTCGTCTGAGATCTTCTTTTCTTACACTTCTAAGAGTAGAAAGATGTTTGGATGCTGTTGGAGTTTCACTCGACAATACGAGAGTGTTGTAGCAACTTTTACTTTTAATGAGGAGCGAAAAATTGGGAACTAGCGAAAATTTAGCTCCTCTAGGTAGGAATCTACATGTCACGGAATAAAGTTTGGTCTCTTGGTTTGACAGGAATCATACAAATCGGCAGCATCTTCACCGACTTCTATCACCTTTCCGGCAAATTACGAAGTTTTCTTGAGTTTCCGAGGGCCGGACACCCGGAAGGAATTCACAGATTGCCTCTATACCAGCCTCACAGAAAAGGGGATCCGTGTTTTCAGAGACAATGAAGAGCTCCCTGTTGGAAAAAAGATCAAGCCATCACTCATTGAGGCGATCAAGCAATCCAAGATAGCCATACCCATCATCTCAGAGGATTATGCTTCCAGTAAAAGCTGCCTCATGGAGCTGCAGCAAATACTAGAATGCAGAGAGAACAACGATCAAATGATCATTCCCATATTCTATCACGTTAATATCTCTGATGTGAAACACCTTACGGGATCTTTTGGAGAGTCCTTTAATAAACTTGTTAAGAATAAGTGAGTTGGCACAGAGAGGATCGATGTGTGGAAGAAGGCTTTCCGAGATATTGGGGAAATGAAAGGGTGCAACTTGGCTGAAATGAATGATGGGTAATCCAATCTCTGCTGCTTGTCTCATTTTACACAGCTCTGCCTTGAGCAAAATGCACTCCCCATCCCAATCTACACATTCACTGAAAAGGTTATGTCTAAGATCTTGTCACAAGTTAAGCTGATCAGAGTTCTGATATTTTGAGACCTTCAATGACCCCAAGGAAGAAGTCAGAAATTTTGTAATTATTTATCGCTGTTATGTCTGTTTTCCTGTGGGCCTTCTGAACATGCTAAATGCATCCGTTCTTCAAAATTAAAAGTTGAGTACACAATAGATACTTACATGATCGTATCCTAGTAAAGTAAGCCAACTTATTCGATAGATCATTTAGTCAATACTCAATACTACACTTAATCCCTAAAAGGGATTAGTCTTGGCATGATTTCATTACTGTTTCACCTAATCTGCATTAGGTTGTAAAAAAGTAAAAGGATTTCTTGAAGAATATACTAGTTTCTATTATCCTTACCTATAACAAATGCTATGATAAATTCGACTTTGATATCATCTATTAAATGAACAACTATGGATTAACTGGTGCGAATCTTATTTTCACACATTGTATTGCATTGTCTTTAACTCAATCTTCCTTGTCTTACATTTTGTTTACTGTCTAGTCATAGTAAGTACAAATTGTCATAGCTCTCTCATTACTTACATTGGCAGGCATCATGGCAAGCTCATACAGCTAGTCGTCTCAGACGTCTTGCGACTGTTAAAGAAGCCTGATCTAGTCGTGACTGAATATCTAGTTGGAATCGACCATCATGTAGAAGAGATTATGAGGAAGCTTGATGTTGACTTTCGTGATGGACAAGCTGTTGAAACATTTAGCAACAATGGATGCGTTGTTGGAATATGCGGTATGCCTGGGGTTGGCAAAACTACTCTTGCAAAGATTGTCTACAACCGACTGTATCATCTCTTTGATGGCTGTGCCTATCTCGAGAATGTTCGAGAAAAGTATACCCAGGTTGAAGGGCTCAAGACATTGCAATGTAATTTAGTATTTCAACTTGTAAAGAGGGAAAGTCGAGAGTTCAGTACTTCTGACGCGGCTATGCAATTTATCGAACACAGATTCAGCAATATGAAGGTTCTAATTTTTCTTGATGACGTGGATGATTCTGAACAGCTTACTCAAATTGTGGATGACCTTACAGGTTATGGTCCTGGAAGCAGAATTATTGTGACATCTTTAAACAAAGATGTCTTAAAAAAGTTTGAAGTAAAAACTCAAAGATATGAGCTTGAGGCAATGGATGAAGGTCAAGCTCTTCAACTTTTTTGTAAGCATGCTTTCGGGAAGGATTTTGTCAGAGAGGTCGATTGTACTCTTTCTAGTGCCATTATATCAGCTACTTGTCGGCTCCCTTTAGCTCTTGAAATGGTCGGTTCTGTTTATTTCTAAAACCAAAAGAAGTGTGGGAAGATACATTGGAGAAATTGAAAGATGCTCCTCACGAGAAAGTTGAAAAGGTGTTGAAGATGTGTTATGAAGATTTAGATGAAAATCAGAAAAAGATATTTCTGGATGTAGCATGTTTCCTTTTTAAGAGGGACAAGAGAATTGCCATTTACATGTGGGATGACTGTAAATTTTTTCCTCGAGAGGGCATTGAAGCTCTTCTTGTTAGGTCTTTGGTGAAAGTGGGAGAGAATAATGAGCTGTGGATGCATGACCAATTAAGAAACTTTGGTAGGGAATTAGTACGGAAGGAGAACCCCGAAGAGCCTTTCAGGCGAAGCAGGTTGTGGAATCACAAGGAAGCATTAGCCACACTAAAGGAAAGGAAGGTAAATGCAAGGACAACAAAGATTCCTCAAGTGGACAATGTTGATGCCTTTCTCTATTTATTTGTCTTTTAATCATTCGTTTTAACTTAGACAATGATCATTTTCTACGTTTTCTTGATGGTTTTCTCATCCAACTAACTTTTTTTTAAGTCACAGGGCACTGAAAAAGTTCAAGCACTTGAACTCATGTTTGATCATGGAACTGATGCTTGTTTGTCTTGTGAAGCATTTTATCCTCTGTGGAATTTAAGGTTCCTTAAACTTGACTGTGCATATATTGAAGGCAATCTTCAGAATCTTCTTGCAAACTTAAGATGGTTGGATTGGCAAATGTGCCCTGAAAAGACCCTGGGACTTCCCCATTTCAATGTTGAAAACTTGATCATTCTTGATCTGTCATGGAGCCGGGTAAATCAAGGTTGGAGTGGTTGGGAGCTGATTGGAGAGGTAGAGATTACATTTATTTTTATCTTGCTGATCCTACGATTTTCAAAAACTCATTCTTCTTTATTGTCTCATTGATTTGCAGAAGGCGAAGAAATTGAAAGTTTTGAACCTGACAGGTTGTCTTGAGTTACATGAATCTCCAAAATTCCCTGCTCCAATTAAACTAGAAAGATTGATTCTGGAATGTTGTTCCAAATTATATTTGATTAGCTCATCCATTCAAAACCTAGGCAGCTTAGTTTCCATGAATATGAAGTCTTGTAATGTGGACCAGCTGCCAGATCTGGGTTTCATGACAGCTTTAAAAGAGCTTGTGATCGATGGGACATTTATTGATAAGATTCAGTTCCAAAGAGATTCTATGGAGCAACTCGAGACTCTTAGTGCTCGCAAATGTGAAAGGTTAGAACAAATATATGAGATTGATCACTTACGATCTCTCTCTAATCTTGCACTGGATGGAGCTGCTATAAAGACCCTTCCAGTTTCCGTCGGGTTGCTGGAGAAACTTCGACGCTTATCTTTAAGGAACTGTTGGAAATTAACTGAAATTCCAAAATCCATTGGAAAGCTCAAGGAACTGCAGTTTATGGACCTGTCAAACACAGGAGTTGATGAATTGCCTCGTTCAGTTGAGTGTTTGGAAAATTTGAAAGTGCTGAAGATGGAAGGTACTCACATAGGAAAATTTCCTGAAGCAATACAAAATCTGCCAAAGTTGGAAGAGATAGACTTTTCTCTCTGCCGGAATTTGGAGATTCAGATGGACTGTGATCTTGCAAGATTATCCTCCTTGAGAGTCTTGAAATTATCCTACACCCGAATTGCCCACTTGCCTGAGAGCATTTGTCGGCTCTCAAATCTCCAAATGCTTGAATTGCCTAACTGCGAGAAGCTTCAGGCTCTGCCAAAATTTCACTCTAGCATATTCATCCTGCGCTATGCATCATGAAAGATGTGGATGGCCTTGGAACTGTCATGCCTGACTATTATAGAAGGGTGGTACTTTGGTGATGATCCTGTTCCAAAGTGGTAAGAATCTCTAAACTACTGCAAAATGACAGATTGGGGATCGATTTATCTAATTTTGGCCTTTCAAAAAACATGAAGTTCATTTTTAAGTTGTATTCTTAGCTCAACAAGATTCATGCAGTCAAAGTTAGGGGGGAAATGCTGAATTGCCGAGTCTCTCAAATAGGTAAACATCTGATTAGATCCCAGATCTTCTTCAATGAGACATACTTGCCAATTGAACTCATTATTGTTCCGTGTTGCCTAGTATTCCACCAACTAGTAACCCAAGGTTGAAGAAGGCAACAGAGAACCAATTCTGGAATTTCTAGGACTATGGTTGGTTCTGAAAACCATTTTACTGCAGTATAAATAACCTTACGTGGTTGAATAATTACTGTGCTTCTTTAAATTGTAGCTGTCTTTGATCTTCTCTTTGACGGATAATTGAAATTGTTGCAGTTGAAATTGTCTGAGCTGGAGCATAATGGTATTCAAATTTTGCAGCAATGGGGAGGACTCGTGGTCAACAGATTTCATCCGTTTTATGTAAGAGGCGATGGTAAAGTCACCATCGAGAACTCAATTCCATAATTATGAGGAAAGGTGCGTGGTGATATGGCCAGACACTGTATAGGAGATTCATTTCAAATGCAAGAAGGCGGTAACTATTGCATTTCTCTTGTTTCAATGATTCGCTAATTCCATTAGTTGCAGTAAGTTCGTATCGGCAGTAACTTTGAAACTCGTCCCTGCACGCGTACTACAGTTTACTCTGTTGCCATCCTTAATATGATTATCCCATTCGTCATAGACTGTCCTTCTTCAGGGCAGCTAGAGCTTGGCCAAGATTATCAGCCTTGTCTGCAGAGTCTGTTCATGTACTAAAAGCTCGTGTGGGATTGCCTAAACTTCTTTCGTGCTCTTAAATTTTTTTTCCCAGTAGATTTGCAAGTCCATGAATGCATTTTGCCTGAATGACAGGACAAAGATGGTCGACAATATCGATCATCTGGATCCAATACATCAGGATCGCCCGACCGAACTACCTGATATGCAGAAAACAGAATCTGCTAGCCTGCCCCCGAAACGTTTCCCTGGCAAGGCAAACAGATCAAGTTAAGTTAATCGCATCTTCATGTATGCGAAATTACCGATGACTTTTCCCGTTGAAGAAGATATATAATGCTGCTATTTCCCGTCGAATGGAGGAATGTTATTTCCAGCATTCCATTGAACATCAGAGAAATACAAATAGCTAAAGCCGGAGCTATTACCATGGCTTCTAGCTCCGAAGCAATGTGTTGACATTTAGGCTAGCTGTTCTTCCTTTTCTTTATCCAGCGGCAGCCCAGCTGCTAGTTGACCTTGACCGTGCCAGTGATGAAAGCACCACCAAAAACACCCTTCTGACCGTAATTCTTCGAGCAATTTAAAAGCGGAAGAGTTAAATAATTGTACGATATTCATAATGCATGCACTTGCCGATTTCTCGATGAGTACTCGAGAGAGAGCACGATCACGATGATGGTTGCCCTGGTTCTACTGGTGATAGCCGTCATAATAGGCGGAATTGTTGGGGAGAACCTGGGTACAACAATTCACCACGGCCAAACGCAATCCATGATCAATATCTCCCCCGAAGCTAAATCAACTAAAAATTTCTTAAGCCCCAGCAACAACTAGCAATGTATAGCCTCACAAAATGCAAATATAACGCCGAAATGATAAGTAGACAAAGCAAATAACGACACCAATGATTTAACGTGGAAAATCCGATGCGGGAAAAACTACGAACCGCCCAAAAAACATCCACTAATCACCAAGAATAGCAGGATACACAAAGTATTCTTCTCTAGTCACACACTAGAGGCTCAACATCAACATTACAATCATCTTCTTCTCACCACATAGGTAAACAAACAAGTTTGGAGTAAGAAAACCTTAATCGCAACTGGAGAATTTGGAGACGGTTCTCGATGAACAAAAACCATCAACTTGTAGCCATCGGTCTCACAAACAACATGCTGAAATTTGAGCCTATTCCGTCAATATTTGACCTTCGAATCAAAGCCGCAAAGTTGGAGCCCTCTTCCTTTCTTCTCTTCTCCCTTGTGTAGTTTTTGTTTTCTCTCTCTCCTCTCATCACTTTTCGGGTGCACCACCCACGTACGACAACTCCACTTCTTTTGTTCTTTTTCTTTTCTTTTTGTTTTTTTCTTTTTATTTAATGCTAGCTGGGCCCCACATGAAGGTGGACCCAGCCAACAAATCTCCCCCTCCACCTCATGTGGGAAGGTTCATCATGCTCGCTTTTCTTCTACAAGCGTCAAGCTTCATTACGGGCAAGGCTTTGGTCATCATGTTGGACTTAATGTTGTCGGTATGAATTTTCTCAAGTAGAAAGGGCTTCTCTTCTAGCTTTTCTCAGATCCAATGATACTTCACATCAACATGCTTCGATCTTGGATGAAATACCGGATTCTTGTTAAGATGGATGGCACTCATGCTATCGCAATATAGAACAAACTTCTTTTGCTTCAAGCCCAACTCTTGTAGGAATTTTTGCATCCACAAAAGTTCTTTACCTCATTCGGTAATAGCAATATACTCTGTTTCAGTTGTAGACAAAGCGGTACATTTTTGCAATCTCGATTGCTATGAAACAGCTCCCCCTGTAAAGATTATTATAAAACCCGATGTGGATTTTCGGGAATCAACATCACCAGCATAGTCCACATCCAAGTAGCCACTCAACTCAGGCTTCACATTTCCATAACGCAAGCAAAGTGTAGAAGTGCCTCTAAAATATCTCAGAATCCATTTAACAGTAATCAGATGCTCCTTACCTGGATTAGAGAGAAATCTACTCACAACACCAATTGCATGAGCAATATCAAGTCTTGTATAAACCATGGCGTACATCAAACTACCCACTGCTGATGCATAAGGAATTTTCATCATCTCAACCTTCTCTTTTCCACTTGAATGACACTCATTACTACTCAACTTGAAATGACCGTATCCTTATTCTTCCATGAATGATTCAAACTTCATATACCATTGCATTGGCGCTTGCTTGAGACCATATAAGCTTTTCCTCAATCTACATACAAGGTACTCCTTGCCTTTAACTTCAAAGCCCTTCGGTTGCTTCATATATATCTCTTCTTCTAGGTCTCCATGAAGAAAGGCCGTCTTTATATCAAGTTGTTCAATTTCTAAATTCAAACTGGCGGCCAGCCCAAGAACAACTCGAATAGAAGACATCTTTACAACCGGGGAAAAAATTTCTTCAAAGTCTATGCCATTCTTTTAATGAACGCCCTTCACAACAAGTCTAACCTTGTATCATAGTTGTAAACTATTTTCTTCTGTCTTCAACTTATACACCCACTTATTTGTGAGTGTTCTCTTACCCTTAGACAATTTCACCAATTCAAATGTGTGGTTCTCATGCAAGGATTTAAGCTTCTCTTGCATAGCTTCATACCACTTATTCTTTCGTTCACATGATATAGCCTCTTCATAAGTTTCTGGCTCCCCTGCATCAGTGAGTAACACATACTCATGTGGCAAATATTTTTGAGAATGCCTACGCTATTTTTCAGATCTTCTAACTTAAGGTATGACAAATGGCTCTTGCTCAGCTAAAGAGTCAACATTATGTGAGGATTCACCATCTTCATGATTTCCATGCACTTCTTCTCCATGATTTCTATTAATATTAGAAGGATTTGGGCTGAAGCTAATTGAACGTTGAGCTATATTCTTTGGTCTCTCTGCCTTGTCAATGTCTTCAATAATTTGATACTCACAAAACACTACATCTCGACTTCTAATGACTTTCTTTGCAACTGGATCCCATAACCTGTAACCAAACTCTTCATGTCCATAACCTAAGAAGATACACTATTTAAACTTGTCATCAAGCTTGAATCTTTCATCTCTTGGCACATGCACAAATGCCTGACAACCAAACACTTTTAGATGGTTGTAGGAAACTTCTTTGCCACTCCAAACTCTTTGCGAAACATCCCCCTTAAGAGGAACCGATGGAGATAGATTTATTAAGTCCACTGATGTTCTCATCGCTTCACCCCAAAATGACTTAGGCAACTTTGCATGAGAAAACATACACCGAATCCGATCATTAATTGTCCGATTCATTCTCTCTGCTACTCCATTATGCTGTGGTGTTTTTGGAACAGTTTTCTCAAACTTGATACCATAATCCCTGCAATAGTGTTCAAATGGGCTTCTATATTCATCACCGTTGTCAGCCCGAACACATTTCAGCTTATTCCCGATTTCTCTTTCCACATTGACATGAAATTGCTTGAAAGCTGCAAATACCTAATCTTTAGATTTCTAAGCAATAGCCCACACTTTTCTAGAACAATCATCAATAAATGTCACAAAGTATAATGCACCTCCAAGATTTCTAGCATCCATACAACAAACATCAGTGTGAACTAATGTAGAGAGGAACTATGAAATGAGAATCTATGTTGCTTACCTATAAGACAATGAGTGCATTCTTTTAGATTTTTCTCCTTCAAATGTAAAAGGTTCTTTCTAGCAAGAGTTTCAAGTCCTTTCTTGCTAAGATGACCCAGCCTCATATGCCATAAATCAACCAAGGAATCCTCCACTGCATTTACCTTTTCTTTAATCAAGTCAGCTTGCATGGTGTAAAGAGAGCCTGTCTTCTTACCCTTTGCCACTACCATGGAACCTTTAGTCAACTTCCATTTGCCATCAAAGAATAAATTACAATAACCATCATCATCCAAGGCACCCGTAGAGATCAAGTGAAGTCGAATATCCGGAACGTGTCTCACATTTTTCAAAAGCAAATTACATCCGACATCGATTTCCAAATAAACATCTCCCATGCCAATAATCTTGGAAACATCACTATTTCCCATCCTAATGCAACCAAAGTCGCCGCCGCGATAAGAAGCAAAGTAATCATGCTGTGAGATGACGTGAAAAAAAGCCGCGGAATCAACAACCCACGTAGAGTCTTAACATGTAAAATTCACATCTCCATCATCACATACAAACACAATATTGCCATTGGATGCAACCGCCGTTGTAGCTTGTTTCTCTTCTTTCTTTTGATCTCCATTTCTATCGTGGAATCTATCTCTCTTTGGCAACCAACACTCTTTTGCATAATGTCCCATTTTTCTGCAATTATAACACTTGACACTCCCCCTCAATCTTGATTTCGACCTTCCTCTTGACTTGCCTCGGGTATCATTTCTTTGAAACCTTCTTGATTGACTTCCCGCCCTGTTTTCTATAACAAGAGCATCCGATGTAGAAGCATAATTCAAGCATTTTTTTTCTTGTTTCTTTATTGAACAAGCTTTCTTTAACCATGCTCATAGAAAGCACACCAAAAGAAGCCGAGTTGTTTAATGCCACAACCAAAGTGTCCCAACTATCAAGAAGAGTACCAAGTAATAAGTATGCTTGCAATTCATCACCAAAATCAATCTCAAGATTTGTCGATTGATTTACATCTTGAAATTCACTCAAATGTTCTGCCATATTACTCCCCTTCTTGTATCTCAAATTTACAAGTCGCTTAACTAGAAGAGCTTTATTTTGTGGAGTTTTTCTCTCATAGAGATCTTGTAATTTCTTTGACAAAGTGTCCGCCTTCGTTTCTTGAGCAACATGATGAAACATGCTATCATCAATCCATTGTCGGACAAACCCAACCGTTTTCCAATTCATTCTCTCCCATTCTTTGTCTTCCTTATCTCCTTTGGCTTCATCACCCTCAATAAAATCAAATAAGTCTTTGCAATATAACACACTTCCATCCGAGGCTTCCAAATAGAATAATTCAAGGCATTTAACTTAAACATGGTGCTGCTGGTTTCTTCCATTTAACACTAGAATTTCGACCTTAGCTCTGATACCACTTTGTTGGGGAGAACCCGGGTACAAGAACTCACCACGGCCAAACGCAATCTAGGATCAATTTCTCCCCCGAAGCTAAATCAACTAAAAATTTCTTAACCCCCAGCAACAACCAGCAATGTATAGCCTCACAAAATGCAAATATAACGCCGAAATGATAAGTAGACAAAGCAAATGACGACACCAAGGATTTAACGTGGAAAACCCGTTGTGGGAAAAACTACGGACCGCCCAAAAAAAATCTACTAATCACCAAGAATAGCAGGATACACAAAGTATTCTTCTCTAGTCACACACTAGAGGCTCAACATCAACTTTACAATCATCTTCTTCTCACCACATAGGTAGACAAACAAGTTTGGAATAAGAAAACATTAATCGCAACTAGAGAATTTGGAGACAATTCTCGACAAACAAAAACCATCAACTCGTAGCCCTCGGTCTCACGAACAACATACTGAAATTTGAGCCGATTCCGTCAATATTTGGCCTTCAAATCAAAGCCGCAAAGTTGCAGCCCTCTTTCTTTCTTCTCTTCTCCCTTGTGCAGTTTTTGTTTTCTCTCTCTCCTCTCGTCACTTTTTCGGGTGCTGTAGCACCCCAAACCCTTCGGCGGTCGCCACAAGTACCAATATTACACCTTAATACCCTCTTGTACTTATACTTAGAAGAAGCGTCGTTATTCACAGGCATTTTTTTTTTAAAGCGGTCCCAGCGGGACTCATTAGCGGAAGCAAAATAAAGCATCACCATCTATCCCCCTACTAATCCATGATACCAATACACACCACTAATCACCGTGATTTTATAAAAAAGCCACGACACCTTATTTACATATACTTTCAAGATGGGACTCCTTTTTTTGGTTGATACATAAAAAGGAAAAGCTAGGACTCTGCCATGTCCAGCCTAAAATCCCAAAAAGAACCCTCGACCCTCTACATCACACGTGTACAATCCCCTATCATAGGTGTCGGCTAACGATCCCCAAAAAGATCCAGCTCCTACTCGTCACGCACGGCCCTCACACCCATCCTGGTGCATCAGGCGATGGCGGCGGCAGCATTCCACGCATCACCCCGTCGCGTCAAACATGGACAGATATAAACTCTTGGACAACAGGGCCCTCAGCCAGACCCACGTCGTACATAACTAGACAACGCACTCGAATATACACAAGACTAGGAACTGAAGGACAATCAAACTCCTCACATTCGACCTCTACGTCCGAAGGTATGCCGTAAAATACGCCCCGCGTAACGGCAGGAAGCGGCATGCTGCTAATCTGAAATGTTGGTCCCCAAAAGCGGTGAGTACAACCACTCAGCAGATAAGGAATCCAATAACAACTCAATACATCATACAAATCATACATGCATTGTAGGCGTTACTTACCTTGAAGCCATGCGCATACTATCATGCATCATCATATCATACATGTCATCATCATCATGACATCATTACATCACACATGTCATCATCATCATGGCATCATTATATCATACATGTCATCATGCCATATCATATTTCATTATCATTATCATCATCATGCATATCATCATGCATATCATGTATCATCATCGTTATCATCATCATCATGCATATCATGCCATGGGTGATCATCACTATTTCACATCACATATCATCATCATCATCATCATCATCATCATGCCATGGGTGATCATCACTATTTCACATCACATATCATCATCATCATCATAATCATCATCATCATCATGCATATCATGCCATGGGTTTAATTTCCACTTTCAGCTTTCAATTTGATCACCACATCACCCATTCCTCAAATCATCAATTTCATCATCCCCTCGGGCAAAGACCTCCGAGGCTTCCGGCCCCCCACATTCCGGGCATCTCGCATCCCAACTGGCATCACGAGGCATTCCCTTCGGGCAGAAACCTCCCACAGGGCTTCCGGCATTTACACTCCCTGGCCGGGCATCCCGCACCCCAAATCCTAGCATCGCGAGGTGTTCCCTTTGGGCAGAAACCTCCGACAGGGCTTCCGGCACCCCCACGTTCCGGGCATCCTGAATCTCCCAGGGTCGTCCGGCAATGCATCTCTATACATTCCGGGCATTAACCTCCACCACAACCACCTCCTCACTTATCATTATCCACATTTACCATTATTTTGATCTCAATTTAACATGGCACATGGCGTGACATCAAACAAGTCATACTTGGCATGGAATTCACACATGCATCTCGATTCAATGTCATACATATACCAAGACTTTATCACACATGCAACATAAATTAATTAAATGGAATCTATGGCCAAAATAATCTATTTTATTTTATTTCATTTTATTTTATTTATTTATTTATTATTTTTTTAATATCTATAAATTCCCAAGATTATAAAAATTCAAGAAATCATTAAACAAACCAATAGGATGATAATTACATGCAAAATTCATGGCCAAATTGAATTTTACACAATCTCACAATTTTCACAAAACATCCTATGATTCTCGGATGAAACCAGAATGCACGGTTTCCGAATAAATTCAATTAAAATATTCATATTGCCTCCAAAAATTATGAAATTTTATTTCGTTATAGCCAAGACATTTTCGTACAACTTTCATGAAGAACTCCAAGACAGATTCTTTTTAGATTATTTTATACAGTCTCACGAAGCTTCTAGATCCATTACCGCATCGTCCAGTGTACACATCTCCGAAATATTGAGATTTCACCTACCTATTCTCTTTCGTTTTCCCTGAAATTTGGATATGTTATATATCACGATGTCCTTTACAAGTTTCATGAAGATATCTAGGTCAAATAACCATAATATAGTCATCATTTAGGTCCTTGAAGTCTCGGGTGTCTCGGAATACATCACCAGAATCATCGTCTTCAAGATCTAGTTGATTTACTAGGCTATACTTGTTCATTTCACTTCAAATTTGAGTATGTTGTATTTAAGATATCCCCTACAACTTTCATGAATAAATCAAAGTGAGATTATCATCACAAACCAACATGCAATCACGAATCCAGCAAGAGGTCAGTAAAAACTCTCCAGATCTGAGGTCTCCGTAGGATGAGACTTTAACCCCTTAAATCTCCATCATTTTCCACGAAATTTTATTATGTTGTAGTACAATATGTTAGCTACAACTTTCATGAAGAAATCAAATCCAAAATCGGACTCTAAACACACATGCAAGCTCAAACAACTTTCTGACTCACATGATCCGAGCAAACAACATATAAGCATGCAAGAGAAGCTATAGGACTCCCACTTGCCTCTAGACTGGTCGGTCGACGGCGTAGGGCAGCGAACACAGCGGCACACGGCGGCTCCTCCTCCTCCTCTCTCTCTCTCGGCTTCTCCTCTCTCTCAAATCTCTCTCTCTCTCTCTCTCTCTCCTCTCTCTCGGCCAAATGGGAATCCGCCACCCTCTCTCTCTCTTCCTCTTATACCCCAAACTCTCATCATTGATAATCATTACTTGCCTTAACCATGGCCAATGCATGGCCTTCTTCCCTAAGCCAATACATGAGAGTCTTGTGCCACTTGTCCTATTGCATGCATCATGGGCCTTGGAGTTGGGCTTGGGCTTCCTTGTGGCCGGTCGACCACTCCCTCTTGGGCCTCTATTGGGCCGGCCAACTTGGCCCATTAAAAGCTTAGGCCAATGGGCCTAAGGCCCATCCTAAAAATTGACCTTTTCCTTTTTCTTTTTTTCTTTTTTGAAATTCCTTTCTATAAATATTTTCAAATTTCAATTATCATCTTGGCCAAAGTCTTGGGACATCTTTTTTATTGAAATTTAATTTATAAAGTACATGGCCAAGCATAGGTTATTAATCTATCAAATTTAAATTCTCACAATCACATGCACAAATCATCTAATTAAAAAGACTAATGGCTAAAGCATAAGCCATGGAAAATTTTATCACCTAATTAGAGACTTTAACACACCTTATGGCTTGTCATTGAATTTTTGGGATGCCACAATTCTCCCCTCCTTAGAGAATTTCTTCCTCAAAATTAGACACCACTCGTGCCTTCCTGAAACAAATAGGGGTACTTTCCCTTCATTTGATCCTCACTTTCCCATGTGGCTTCCTCCATATCATGATGTTGCCACAATACCTTAACCAATAGGACCTTCTTGGTCCTAAGAATTTGCTCCTTTCGATCCAATATCTGCACAGGCTCTTCAATGTACCTAACTTTCTCATCCACTTTGATGGCTTCATGATCGAGTATGTGACCAGGATCCGGCTGGTACTTCCTCAACATCAATACATGAAACACATCGTGCAGATTTTCTAACTTAGGAGGTAACGCTAAACGATAAGCTACATCCCCTATACTCTCGAGTATTTCAAAAGGTCCAACAAATCTAGGGCTTAACTTACCCTTCATCCAAAATCGAGATATCCCTTTCATTGGAGATACCTTAAGGAATACATGGTCTCCTACACTAAATTCCAAAGGCCTTATACGCCTATCTGCGTAGTCTTTCTATCTACTCTGAGCTGTTCTAAGTCTTTCTCTAATAATTTCGACAGCTTCAGTGGTAACTTGTACCAGTTTAGGTCATGTCAACTTCCTTTCACCTACTTCACTCCAACAGACAAGAGTCCTACATCTCCTTCCATATAATGCTTCATAGGGAGCGATGCCTATACTCTTCTGAAAGCTATTGTTATAGGCAAACTCTACCAAATGCAATTTTTCATCCCAATTTCCTTTGAAATCAATTACACAAGCTCTTAACATATCTTCCACTATCTGGATTACTCTTTCTGTTTGTCCATCGGTCTGGGGATGAAAAGCAGTGCTAAATTGAAGCTTAGTCCCTAATGCAATTTGAAGACTTCTCCAAAAATTCGAAGTAAACTTCGAATCCCGATCTGAAGTAATGGTCATTGGAACACCATGTAAGCGTACCACTTGACTTACATACATGTCCGCATACTTATCCATTGGGTAGTCCATGCGAATTGCTAAGAAATGTGCCGATTTAGTCAAACGATCCACTATAACCCAAATTGAGTCATGACTGCTCGACGTCCTTGGCAATCCTTGCACAAAGTCCATCGTTATATGTTCCCATTTCCATTCTGGAATATCTAATGGTCTCAAGAGTCCTACGGGTTTACGATGTTCCGCTTTTACTTGCTGGCATGTCAAACATTGAGAAACGTGCTTAGCCGTATCTGCCTTCATACCGTTCCACCAAAATTGCTGACGTAAATTTCTGTACATCTTTGTACTACCTGGGTGGATACTATAATTACTCTTATGTGCCTCCGACAAGATTTCCTTCCTCAATTCCTCATTGTTGGGAACACAAAGTCGTCCTTGACATCTTACTATTCCATCATTAGGGATTTGAAATTCTGATCTTTTCCCTAAAGATACAGCATCTTTCACTTTCAAAATCTCTGGGTCAGATTCTTGCAGGATTTTAATTTTCTGGATAATCTCCGGCTCAATCCTTAATGCACTAAGCATGCTAGTAAGACAATCCATTTCCAATTTAAATTCGGAGTTTGCTACAGATTCTAACAACTCCCATTCTGCCATTCTCAAACTAGCCATTTCCATAGCCGACTTACGACTAAGAGCATCTGCTACTCTAGTCGCTTTCCCTAGATGATATCTTATCTCACAGTCATAATCCTTTAATAACTCCATCCATCTCCTTTGTCTCATGTTCAACTCTTTTTGTGAGAACAGATACTTCAAACTTTTATGATCCGTATGAATTTCAAACTTTTCCCCATACAAATAGTGTCTCCATATCTTCAGGGCAAACACTATTGCTGCTAGCTCTAAATCATGCGTCGGGTAATTCAGCTCATGGGGTTTCAATTGTCTGGATGCATAGGCTACAACTTTGCCATGCTGCATCAACACACATCCTAGTCCTTTGTGAGATGTATCACTATACACTGTAAAACCGTCAAGTCTAGTAGGTATAGTAAGAATTGGAGCTGAAGTCAATTTCCTTTTGAGCTCCTGGAAACTCCTTTCACATTCCCCATTCCACTCAAAGTTCACATTCTTTCGGGTCAATTTAGTTAAAGGTCCTGCCAGTCGTGAAAATCCTTCAATGAACCTTCTATAATAACCAGCCAGTCCTAAGAAACTTCGTATTTCAGTAGGTGTCGTTGGTCTCGGCCAATTTACTACCATTTCAACTTTTGCTAGGTCTACTGCAATTCCTTTTCCTGACACCACATGCCCTAGAAATATTATCTGATCCAACCAAAACTCACACTTATTAAACTTAGCATACAACTTATGCTCTCTCAGAGTCTGCAAAACTATTCTCAAATGTTGCTCATGCTCTTTAGGCCCTTTTGAATATACCAGAATATAATCAATAAAGACAATCACAAACTGGTCTAAATAAGGTTGAAATATTCTATTCATCAAATCCATAAATGCAGCCGGCGCGTTAGTCAATTCAAATGGTATAACAAGGAACTTATAGTGTCCATAACGAGTCCTGAACGTAGTCTTAGGAATGTCCTCCTTCTTAGTTCTTAACTGATGGTATCCTGACCTCAAGTCAATCTTAGAGAAGACCGAACTTCCCTGGAGTTGGTCAAACAAGTCATCAATTCTAGGCAAAGGATACTTATTCTTGATGGTCACCTAATTCAACTGACTATAGTCAATACACAAGCGCATCGATCCATTCTTCTTTTTCACAAACAAGACCGATGCACCCTAAGGTGAAGCACTTGGTCTAATGAATCCTTTGTCAAGCAACTCCTGCAGTTGCACTTTCAACTCCTTCAATTCAACTAAGGCCATCCTATATGGGGCTTTTGATATTGGTCCTGTTCCAGGCATTAATTCAATTTCAAATTCAATCTCCCGTTTTGGCGGTAATCCAGGCAATTCCTCAGGGAATACATCTTGAAATTCGTTAACTACATGAACTTCCTCAAGTTTAGGCTCCTCCCTTGCATAATCTCTAACTATAGCTAGGTACCCTTGACATCCTTTGTCAAGTAACCTACAGGCTTCTACTGCCGAAATAAGAGCTACAGGAAAATGGGTCTGACCTCCTAAGAATTCACAACTAGACTGATCAGGTAAAACGAATTGAACCACTCTTCTATAACAATCCATTCTAACCCGATACTTACGAAGCCAGTCCATTCCTATAATAACGTCAAAGTCATACATAGCCATTACAACCAAGTTTATTTCCATATCCTTTCCTCCCATTGATATCTTACAATTTCCACACACCAGCGTAGACAATACCATATCCTTTAAAGGCGTTGAAACACAAAGAGGCGTCTCAAGAGGCACAACTTTTATCTTATTCAAACATCTATATCTTTCAGACACAAACGAATGCGTTGCACCCGTATCAAACAATGCATATGCCTTCTCACCATTAATAAGAATCGTACCTGAGATAACATTTTTGGAAGCTTCCGCTTCCTCCTAGGTGATCGCATACACCCTTCCTTGTGTAGGTGGTCTCTGAGGATTTCCTTATGGGTTTGACCTAACAGCACTCTGATATCCCTGTCGCACTAAGCCAACACTCACTTGCGACCTCTCTTGTGGGCAATTTCTCCTAAGATGACCTACTTGTCCACAACCAAAACATTTCAATTGTCCAGTACAAGGTCCTGGGCCATGGCGTCCTTACACTTTTGACAAATACCAGGCTGATAGGGTGCTTTCCCTATATTCGGACCACTCTTTGCTCCTCCAAAATTCCCAAAATTACTCTTCTTCTTCACATTCCAGGTCTGACCTTGACTAGAATAAGGCTTCTTCCCCTTTCTCACATCATTAAAATTCAACGGTTTCTTAAACTCCGACCGTTCTCTCAACAACTCCTGCTCCACTAACTGCGCCCTTTCATAAATCTCATTATAATCTCTTATATTCAATGGCACCAGTTGCTTCCTAATGTCAGTCCTCAGCCCTTTCAGGAATCTCTTAGCCTTCTCCTCCTGATCCTCAATCAATCTAGGAGCATATCTAGACAATTCAGAAAATCTAGCCTCATACTGATCTACTGTCAACCCCTTTTATTCTAGCTGAACAAATTCAGTAATCTTCCTATCCTTAGCACAATCAAAAAAATGCTTCCTATTAAAAGCTCTAACAAACTCCTCCTAGTTAACATTAGTACCTGGTGGAAAGATTATGTCCTTCGAAGCTCTCCACCAAAACTTCGCATTTCCCTCCAACTGGTACTCTGCTAAAACTATTTTCTCAGCATTAGTGCAATCCAACAGCCGGAAAATTCGTTCCATCCCACCAATCCATTGTTCCGCCTCCTCAGGACTTCCCATTCCATTGAACTTAAGTGGCTTCAGCTTCAGGAAATGCTCCAGTAGTCCTTGAGTATGGCGTTCTACTCCGGGCTGTTGCTGCGCCTGCCTTTCCATCAGATTTCCAATATTGGCTAATGCCTGCAGGATGTCTTCCATTCGAGGTTCAGCCCTTGCAGCAGAGGCTTCAGCCCTCGATGGATGAGCACTTCCAGCTTGCACCATGACTTTCCTGTAATTTTCAAGCATTGCCTCAGGAATAATCTGAGACTCATTGCCTCCATTCAAAGCAATTACTACTACTACATAAGTAACATATACATGTTACTGGTACCTAAAGGCAATTCAAAGAGAACTACTAGGGATCTACGAGTGAATTCTCATCACCCGTTATTCAATTATTTCGTTTTACATCCTATGGTGTGCATTGTCATCATGCTCCTCAATTTCCAAATGAGGCTCCTTATCACTCCACCTATAACCATTCGCTCTGATACCAAAAAGGGTTTTGTAGCACCCCGAACCCTTCGGCGGCCGCCACAAGCACCAATGTTACACCTTAATACCCTCTTGTACTTATACTTAGAAGAAGCGTCGTTATTCACAGGCATTTTTTTTTAAAGCGGTCCCAACGCAACTCATTAGCGGAAACAAAATAAAGCATCACCATCTATCCCCCTACTAATCCACGATACCAATACACACCACTAATCACCATGATTTTATAAACAAGCCACGACACCTTATTTACATATACTTTCAAGATGGGACTCCTTTTTTTGGTCGATACATAAAAAGGAAAAGCTAGGACTCTGCCATGTCCAGCCTAAAATCCCAAAAAGAACCCTCGACCCTCTACATCACACATGTACAATCCCCCCATCATAGGTGTCGGCTAACGATCCCCAAAAAGATCCAGCTCCTACTCGTCACGCACGGCCCTCACACCCATCCTGGTGCATCAGGCGGTGGCGGCAGCAGCATTCCACGCATCACCCCGTCGCGTCGAACATGGACAGATATAAACTCTTGGACAACAGGGCCCCCAGCCAGACCCACGTCGTACATAACTAGACAGCGCACTCGAATATACACAAGACCAGGAGCTGAAGGACAATCAAACTCCTCGCATTCGACCTCTACGTCCGAAGGTATGCCGTAAAATACGCCCCGCGTAACGGCAGGAAGCGGCATGCTGCTAATCTGAAATGTTGGTCCCCAAAAGGGGTGAGTATAACCACTCAGCAGATAATGAATCAAATAACAACTCAATGCATCATACAAATCATACATGCATTGTAGGCGTTACTTACCTTGAAGCCATGTGCATACTATCATGCATCATCATATCATACATGTCATCATCATCATGACATCATTACATCACACATGTCATCATCATCATGGCATCATTATATCATACATGTCATCATGCCATATCATATTCCATTATCATTATCATCATCATGCATATCATCATGCATATCATGTATCATCATCGTTATCATCATCATCATGCATATCATGCCATGGGTGATCATCACTATTTCACATCACATATCATCATCATCATCATCATCATCATCATCATCATCATCATCATCATCATCATCATCATCATCATGCATGTCATCATGCATATCATGCCATGGGTGATCATCACTATTTCACATCACATATCATCATCATCATCATCATGCATATCATGCCATGGGTGATCATCACTATTTCACATCACATATCATCATCATCATCATCATGCATATCATGCCATGGGTGATCATCACTATTTCACATCACATATCATCATCATCATCATCATCATCATGCATGTCATCATGCATATCATGCCATGGGTGATCATCACTATTTCACATCACATATCATCATCATCATCATCATCATCATCATCATGCCATGGGTGATCATCACTATTTCACATCACATATCACGCATCATCATAATCATCATCATCATCATGCATATCATGCCATGGGTTTAATTTCCACTTTCAGCTTTCAATTTGATCACCACATCACCCATTCCTCAAATCATCAATTTCATCATCCCCTCGGGCAAAGACCTCCGAGGCTTCCGGCCCCCCCACATTCCGGGCATCTCGCATCCCAACTGGCATCACGAGGCATTCCCTTCGGGCAGAAACCTCCGACAGGGCTTCCGGCATTTACACTCCTTGGCCGAGCATCCTGCACCCCAAATCCTGGCATCGTGAGGTATTCCCTTCGAGCAGAAACCTCCGACAGGGCTTCCGGCACCCCCACGTTCCGGGCATCCTGAATCTCCCAGGGTCGTCCGGCAATGCATCTCTATACATTCCGGGCATTAACCTCCACCACAACCACCTCCTCACTTATCATTATCCACATTTACCATTATTTTGATCTCAATTTAACATGGCACATGGCGTGACATCAAACAAGTCATACTTGGCATGGAATTCACACATGCATCTCGATTCAATGTCATACATATACCAAGACTTTATCACACATGCAACATAAATTAATTAAATGGAATCTATGGCCAAAATAATCTATTTTATTTTATTTCATTTTATTTTATTTATTTATTTATTATTTTTTTAATATCTATAAATTCCCAAGATTATAAAAATTCAAGAAATCATTAAACAAACCAATAGGATGATAATTACATGCAAAATTCATGGCCAAATTGAATTTTACACAATCTCACAATTTTCACAAAACATCCTATGATTCTCGGATGAAACCATAATGCACGGTTTCCGAATAAATTCAATTAAAATATCCATATGGCCTCCAAAAATTATGAAATTTTACTGAGTTATAGCCAAGAAATTTTCGTACAACTTTCACGAAGAACTCCAAGCCATATTCTTTTTAGATTATTTTATACAGTCTCACGAAGCTTCTAGATCCATTACCGCATCGTCCAATGTACACATCTCCGAAATATTGAGATTTCACCTACCTATTCTCTTTATTTTTCTCTGAAATTTGGATATGTTATATATCAAGATGTCCTTTACAATTTTCATGAAGAGATCTAGGTCAAATAACCATAATATAGTCATCATTTAGGTCCTTGAAGTCTCGGGTGTCTCGGAATACATCACCAGAATCATCGTCTTCAAGATCTAGTTGATTTACTAGGCTATACTTGTTCATTTCACTTCAAATTTGAGTATGTTGTATTTTAAGATATCCCCTACAACTTTCAAAGAAATCGAAGTGAGATTCTCATCACAAACCAACATGCAATCACGAATCCAGCAAGAGGTCAGTAAAAACTCTCCAGATCTGAGGTCTCCGTAGGATGAGACTTTAACCCCTTAAATCTCCATCATTTTCCACGAAATTTTATTATGTTGTAGTACAAGATGTTAGCTACAACTTTCATGAAGAGATCGAATCCAAAATCGGACTCTAAACACACATGCAAGCTCAAACAACTTTCTGACTCACATGATCCGAGCAAGAACACTCATGCAATTCAAGAATAAGCCAACCACACCTCGGTTTTTCTCACTTAAACACCCAAAAATTTAACATGCAAACAACATATAAGCATGCAAGAGAAGCTAGAGGACTCCCACTTGCCTCTAGACCGGTCGGTCGACGGCGTAGGGCGGCGAACACGGCGGCACACGGCGGCTCCTCCTCCTCCTCTCTCTCTCTCTCGGCCTCTCCCTCTCTCTCCTCTCTCTCTCTCTCTCTCTCTCTCTCTCTCTCTCTCTCTCTCTCTCTCTCTCTCACTCTCTCTCGCCAAATGGGAATCCGCCACCCTCCTCTCTCTTCCCTCTTATACCCCAAACTCTCATCATTGATAATCATTACTTGCCTTAACCATGGCCAATGCATGGCCTTCTTCCCTAAGCCAATACATGAGAGTCTTGTGCCACTTGTCCTATTGCATGCATCATGGGCCTTGGAGTTGGGGCTTCCTTGTGGCCGGTCGACCACTCCTCTTGGCCTCTATTGGGCCTACCAACTTGGCCCATTAAAAGCTTAGGCCAATGGGCCTAAGGCCCATCCAAAATTGACCTTTTTTTTCTTTTTTTTTTTTAAATTCTTTTCTATAAATATTTTCAATTTTCAATTTTCATCTTGGCCAAAGTCTTGGAACATCTTGTTTATTGAAATTTAATTTATAAAGTACATGGCCAAGCATAGGTTATTAATCTATCAAATTTAAATTCTCACAATCACATGCACAAATCATCTAATTAAAAAGACTAATGGCTAAAGCATAAGCCATGAAAAATTTTATCACCTAATTAGAGACTTTAACACACCTTATGGCTTGTCATTGAATTTTTGAGATGCCATGGCGCACCACCCACGTACGACAACTCCACTTCTTTTTGTTCTTTTTCTTTTCTTTTTATTTAATGATGGCTGGGCCCCACATGAAGGTGGACCCAGCCAATAGGAATCATGAAGAGGGACTTGGTGGTAAGTAGGCATTCGGCGCAGCCATGCTCGGCGCCACAACAGTCATCACTGTCATGGTCGCAGAAGTCGCGAAATCTTTGTCCCCACCAAGGTCCACATCGTCGTCGTCGCCATCACAGTCAACACGGTGTCGCACACACTTGCCAACCGGGTCATCATCACCGTCGCAACGGTCCATGGTAGCACACAATGGAAGAGAACTGCAGTGCTCAAGTACTGCACCGGCATATTTTCTCACCAGATGGGCGTCACAACTGCCATCATACGCATAAAACCTAGGGTCGCACTCGAGGTCCGCGTCGTCATCTTGGTCACGACCGTCGAGTACAAGGCCGGTTCGTGACATGGATATACATCCATGGCCGTCGCGGATGCAGTCGCCATGGCTGCAGACTCAGAGCCTGCGCTCGGGATCAGGGCCAACATCATCGCAGACATCACGAGTCTCGAGCACAAGAGCGGTACGTAATTTCAACACACAGCAATGGCAATGGCCGTCGCAACGATCACCGCCCCTCGCAGCCAACATCACCGAGGCTGGCCATGCAGCTGCGATGGGCGCAGCCTCGGAGCCTACGCTCTAAATCGGGTCTGCATAGTCACAGCCGCAGGTCTCGAGCACAGGAGCCGTACATGATCTCAACGTCCGTCAATCGCTACGGCCGTTGCAACAATCGTCGCCCTCGCAGGGCAATCGACAGCGTCGCCACCGCGGTTGACTCAGCTACCACAGGGCGTTTCGATGCAAGCCCCACATTCACGTGTTGACTTAGTACATTCCGTTTTGGTTATCTGTACTACTCCTTCTCATTTGGAGAAAATATTAGATACCCTAAAAGTGTTACGCCAATTCTATTATGAACCATTCACACGTCACGCATGTCTTCGGGCCCTCCATGTCAGCAAATTTCAAATCAGCACTCCTTCCCTCCCCACTCGCATTCGAGAAGCAATTGCTCTCTTGTCTAATCTTCCATTGACGACTCGCTAACACACTCCGCTCTGCTTAAAGCCGTCTCTCCCAGGAAACCTCGGATTTGATATTAAGCAAAAGATTGGTCAATTAACGGACCATCGACGTGTGGTTTCATATGAAATGGATCAGTGAAATAGATCATTGATGTGTAGTATGAGATTAACCAATGGAATGGACAATGTGCTTGTGTTTTTTTTAGATTGGTCAATAGAATTGTCCATTAATGTGTTTTTTTATGAGATTGACCGATGGACTAGATCATTGGTGTTTGCTTTGTTATCATATTGAGCATTTGATTATGAATATATTATGTTAAAGTAAGAAATATTGCTTGATCTTTAGGGTTTATTAGATTTCGGTTTTTGCGAAAGTGAGTTATGTTGGTGTTTTAAATGTGCATAATGATTGCTCAATCCGCTTAGAGCAACGTAATTCTTACTAAGTTGTGGTTGCTCATTCATTTCTTCTTATCATCTTTTTCAGGTGCTTTAGTTAGTGGTCGATAGAGTAATATCATTATCATGGGAACTATTGAGAGCTGGATATTTAGGGTGTAGTTGGAGGCTACATCCTTTGGAAAAAGGAGAGCCGTGTTACTCCCTCATCCATATAGGATTTTGGATGTAACAAAACCAATGGAGACTTAGCTAGTAGAATCATCGAAGTCAAAGGGTAAAGCATAGATGATGTAATTATGATAGGAAAGGGAAAAAGAAGTAAAGGTACGCAACTCCTACTCTTAGACTCACCTTAGACAGAGGCCCTTTCCAAGAGCTCTTCCGATTCATACAAGAAGAGGAGAGGATCACGAAACCCCGGCAACTAAGAAGATGAAAAGATACAATCCTTATATTTCTCAGGGGCCTGATTCAAGTGCTGTTGATGAAACTCAACTTCTTGATACTCCCATACTAGTGGAAGAGAAAGTAAAGGAATGGACTTGGGTAATTAGCCCTAATAAGTCATCGGGGGACAGATGGAAATTTTGAGTTGGAACTGTCAAGTTGTGTTTAATGGTCCAGATTTGAATCTAGATATGAGAATAAATTATCCTATCCGGTATTTGGCAATGACCTCCTGACCAGATTAACCCGGATATATGCCAGATAAGAAATTTGGGGGTAGGATAAATTTGGATTGGATAAAAGAAATTACAAATAACTTAACAAGCCCTCTTTTCCAATGAAGGATCCCCGTGGACTACTGAAAGATGTATTCCAATGAAGGATCCCCATGGAATACGAGAACAAGAAAACTGAAGAAAATATGCCAGAATTGATCCATGTAAGCTTTCATTATCTTCAAAGGACAATGAAGATGAGAATCAGCACTTAACTGATAGAAATGAAAATTCACCATAAGAGGAAAGATCATCTCTACATGGTTACAGAAGACAAAGCTTGCATGACTTCGCTTTGCCTGTAAACATCAACCTGTAAAAGATTTGTCAAGAAACAGATCTCCCTGAGCAACCGCTAATAAGCAAAACATGTCAGCATGAAGCTGTTAACAGCCCAGCTCTAGCCAAAAATAAAGACGAGAGAGAAGGTGCTGGTAATACATTCCCAAAAGGTATGTTGATCGACGAGATGATTTCCCGAGTCCAACATTTCAAAAAACTCGAATGGCGGGCTCCTCACCAAGTCCATTGGTTCAAGAAGACCAGGCGGAGCAGGAAGCTGGTACTTTTGCGCAAGCAAATGGAATTTTTGACAAGGAATATCTCTTTAGCTTCAAGAGCTTTCGTTTGAGGAAGCTCCAAGATGGATATAGGGCGCATCATCATTGTCCGTAGGTGGTCACCGGCGTGGTGGATAGCACATCCTAATATCCATATTATATTCGGACATTTACCAAACACATGATGGGATTTTCACAATCCAAAGAATAATCCGGAGGATTTTTAATCCCACCTTATCTTATCCTATCTTAATATGTATTTGGACAACCAAGTTTAGGTTCTTCCTTGGCGTTCCAGCATCTTCGAGTCCAAGTGGCTCAAGAAATAACTCGCGCAGTGTTCCTAATGAACACAAAGAATAAAAGAGTTTTGGTAGATAGAGAAAGAAAAATCAGCTTTCATTCCAGTAGTCCGTCACTATCAATCCCCCGGGGATTAGTGGTTAAGCAGAACGAGGAAGTGTCGGTGGGAGTGGAGGATAGTCTAGAGTTGTTTAATGACATCACTTTCAAGGACCCCATTAGTGGTACGACAATGCGACTTTGTTCATGTCTCCCACCAATTTCGAAGACGGACTCCGTCTATGGCAGAAGTGGTCCATCTACCATGCTAATAGTCTCCCATTGGCTTGTATGGGAGACTCCAATGAGATTCTATACTATTGGGAGAAGCTGTAAAAAGAGAGGTGGACCACTATAGATTGGTGACTTTTTGGGAGATGTTAAATGACCATTCTCTTATGGATATCATAAGTAAATGATGTGTTTTCACCTAGGTTAATAATAAAGAATGGAAGCTTCGGTAAAGAAAGGACCGGATAGATTTGTATGTAATATTAAATGGAGAGTGTTGTTCCCTAATGTGGAGACCTTTGTCGTTGGCTATAATCATAGCCCTCTCTTTCTTTCTCTGTACTTGAGATTGCCAAAAGAAAGGAGTTTCAGTTTGAAGCATATTGGCAAGATGACCCTGAGTGCGAGGATATTGTTAAAGGGGCTTGGAATGACCAAAATAATACTCGAATAGACATTCTGAGGAACCAAGACAAGAACTATCATCACAACAACAACAAAAGAAACCAAGTGTTGACCCATCATCGAAACCTTTAGTAATAGGCATATGTCGAGATCTTCCTCTTAGAAATTACGACTTGTACCGTGCGCCTAACTTTGGTGAAATAAACATTACGAAGATAACGACAATAACATGTTGAACCATCATAGATCAAGTGTCTCTAAGAAAAATTCATATTTAAATTTAGATCAGGAGAAATAATCTCCCGAATTTAGATTTATATCTAAACGGGGAGAGAAGAGCTCACGACGAATTTTGGAGAAATCATAAAATCATGTCTCGGGCATCGCATTGGCTGGACTGGCGGTACATTCTCACAGAATTTTTAGATGCAAGAAAATTTATTCAACATGACGAGCGAAAAAAATCAACGACGAGCAGCGAAATAAGAGCCAAGCCAGGCCAAAACAGGAATTTCCTAAATCAGATCGGTGAAAAGAAAACAAGGGAAAGGGACGATATTGAAGGGACGGCTGGGATTGTAGCAACTTAATGAAACGGCGAATAATGTTGACTTAAAGGATGCTTGAAGTCCACGGTCTTTGAAACTGCCACTTGCTTCACTGCATAAGTCTCCAGTGTCTGCCGGAGACGAGGATTAGGCTCTGTCGATCGTATTCCCACTCTCTTGCCATCTACTGCCTGTCCCTCGAGTTTGAGAGAGAGAGAGAGAGAGAGAGAGAGGACGAGAGGGCGAACGAGATGAACTCGGCGTCGTGGCTATGGAGACTGGCTCTATTGTTTATCGCGGTCCAGATAGCAAGCCGAGCTCTCTGGGCTTTGATCGCCGTGGCGGTCATCGTTGACTTAGCAAAAAAGCGCAGAAGAGACGCGGTGGGTGTCGCATCCCGTTGTCTGATTTCGGCACCTAGCTTAGTTCTTCTAATACTGGTTACAATTGACATGATCGTCTAGTAGAGTAGTTTTCCCATTTTATAAGTTTGTTCAGAATATGCTTGAATAAGGGATAACGTTGTTGAGTTCGTTTGAGATCTTTTCTTACACTTCTAAGAGTAGAAAGATGTTTGGATGCTGCTGGAAATTTGCTCGACAATACGAGAGTGTTATGCAATGCATTGTCATTTGACTTACTAACGTTTACTTTTGATGAGGATCGAAAAATTGGGAATTAGAGTCTCCTCTAGGTAGGAATCTACACGTTACGGAATAAATTCTGGTCCCTTGATTTGACAGGAATCATGCAAATCGCCGACATCTTCTCCAAATTCCGTCGCCTTTTCGGGAAGTTACGAGGTTTTCTTGAGTTTCTGAGGGCCAGACACTCGGAAGGGATTCGCAGATTGCCTCTACCACAGCCTCAAAAAAATGGGGATCCGTGTTTTCAGAGACAATGAAGAGTTACCAGTCGGAGAAAAGATCAAGCCATCACTCATTGAGGCAATCAAGCAATCGGAGATAGCCATACCCATCATCTCGAAGAATTATGCTTCCAGCAAAAGCTGCCTCATGGAGCTGCAGCAAATGTTAGAGTGCAGAGAAAACAACAAGCAAATGATAATTCCCATATTCTATCACGTTGATATCTCTGATGTAAAACACCTTAGGGGATCTTTTGGAGAGTCCTTTTATGAACTTGTTAAGAATGAGCGAGTTGGCAAGGAGAGGATCGATGCGTGGAAGAAGGTTCTCCGACATATTGGAGAAATGAAAGGATTGAACTTGCCTGAAATGAATGATGGGTAATCCAACCTCTGCCTTGAGCATAATGCACTTCTAGTCCCAATTTACAAATTCACTGAAAATATTACGTCTAAGATCTTGTCGCAGATTAAGCTGATCAGAGATCAGGAACTGTGAGACCTTCATTGTCTTAAGCAAAAACAAGTCAGAAATTTCTCAAATATATATTGCTGTCATGTCCGTTTTACAATGGGCCTTCTGAACATGTAAATGCGTCCATTTATCAAGAGTCTACACCATATGCAGCCTATTTATAGGAGGATTGTCAAGAACTTTTGTTCTACACTTTAGATCTATTTTCACATAAAACTGAAACCTGAGGGTACACC
Organism: Eucalyptus urophylla; assembly: GCA_026873135.1. Classification (NCBI taxonomy): domain Eukaryota; kingdom Viridiplantae; phylum Streptophyta; class Magnoliopsida; order Myrtales; family Myrtaceae; genus Eucalyptus; species Eucalyptus urophylla. The sequence goes on along the minus strand of JAOPUP010000232.1, from coordinate 5,762 downwards.
ACAGATACTTACATGATGGGATCCTAGTAAAATAAGCCAACGTATCTCATAGATCATTTAGTCAATACTCAATAATCCCTCAAAGGGATGGGTCTTGGCATGATTTCATTACTGTTTCACCAAATCTGCACTAAGTTATAAACTGTATAAGGATTTCTCGAAGAATTTAATAGTCTTTCCCATATCCAATGCTAGGATGAATTTGATTTTGAAATTATTTATCAAATGAACAACTATCGATTAATTGGTTCCTTTTGTGCTTTCATTCATTGTGTTGCCATGTCTTAACTCAATCTTCCCTATCTTACTTTTGGTTTACTGTCAAGTCATTTAAAGTTCATATCATCGTAGCTCTCTCTCATTTCTTACATTGGCAGTTATCATGGCAAACTCATACAGCTAGTCGTCTCAGAAGTCTTGCAACGATTAAAGAAGCCTGACCTATTGGTGACTGATTATTTAGTTGGAATTGATCACCATGTAGGAAAGATTATGAGGAAGCTTGATGTTGACTTTCGTGATGGACAAGCTGTTGAAACAATTGGCAACGAGGGGTGCGTTGTTGGAATATGTGGTATCCCTGGGATTGGCAAAACTACTGTTGCAAAGGTTGTCTACAACCGACTCTATCATCTCTTTGATGGCTGTGCCTATCTCGAGAATGTTCGAGAAAGGCATAGCCAGGTTGAAGGGCTCAAGACTTTGCAAAGTAATTTAGTTTCTCAACTAGTAAATAGGGGAATTCAAAAATTCAGTACTTCTGACGAGGCTATGCACTTTATCCAACACAGATTCAGCAATACGAAGGTTCTCATTTTTCTAGATGATGTGCGTGATTCTGAACAGCTAACTCAGATTGCGGGTGACCTTACAGGGTATGGTCCTGGAAGCAGAATTATTGTGACATCTAGAAAACAAGATGTCCTTATGAAGGTCAATATAACAGCTCAAAAATATGAGGTTGAGGCAATGGAAAAAGGTCATGCTCTTGAACTTTTTTGTAAGCATGCTTTCCGGAAGGATTTTGTCTGAGAGGTCGACCATGGTCTTTCTAGTGCCATTATATCAGCTACTGGTCGACTTCCTTTAGCTCTTGAAGCGGTGGGTTCTTGCTTATTTTTTCAATCAAAAGAAGTGTGGGAAGAGACATTGAAGAAATTCAAAGGTGCCCCTCATGAGAGAGTTGAAAAGGTGTTGAAGATGTGTTATGAAGATTTGGATGAAAATCAGAAAAAGATATTTCTAGATATAGCATGTTTTTCTATAGGACAGGATAAGAGAATTGCCATTTACACGTGGGAAGACTCTGAATTTTTCCCTCGAGAGGGCATTGAAGCTCTTCTTGTAAGGTCATTGGTCAACGTTGGAGAGAATAACGAGCTGTGGATGCACGAACAATTAAGAGACTTCGGTAGGGACATAGTACGGAAGGAGAACCCCGAAGAGCCTTGCAGGCGAAGCAGGTTGTGGAATCACAAGGAAGCATTAGCCACACACTAAAGGAAAGGAAGGTAAATGCTGGGACAACAAATGATTGCTTGAGTGGACAAAGTTGATGCTCTTTTCAATATATCTGTCTTTTAATCATACATTTTAATTTTGACAGAAAATGAAATTATCATCTTCCAGGTTTTCCTGTGGGGTTTTTCATCTGGCTAGCTTTTGTTTAATTGACAGGGCACTGAAAAAGTTCAAGCACTTGGACTCATGTTTGATCATGGCACTGATGCTTGTTTCACTTGCGAAGCATTTTATCCACTGCGGAATTTAAGATTCCTTAAACTGGACTGTGCATATATCGAAGGCAATCTTCAGAATCTTCTTTCAAACTTGAGATGGTTGGATTGGAAGATATGCCCTGAAAAGACCTTGGAGCTTCCTTATTTCAATGTTGAAAACTTGATCATTCTTGATCTGTCGTGGAGCCGCGTAAATCTAGGGTGGAGAGGTTGGGAGCTGATAGGAGAGGTAGAAATTTCATTTATTTTTTTATTTCTTATTCTGACAATTCTAAGAACTCATTTTTTTCTATTGTCTCATTGATTTGCAGAACGCGAAGAAACTGAAAGTTTTAAACTTAACAGGTTGTCTTGAGTTACTTGAACCTCCAGCATTCCCTGCTCCAATTAAACTAGAAAGATTGATGCTGGAATCTTGTTCCAAATTATCCTTGATTAGCCGATCCATTAGCAATCTAAGCAGCTTAGTTTCCTTAAATATGAAGTTATGTGATGTGGATAAGTTGCCAGATCTGGGTTTTGCGAAGGCTTTGAAAGAGCTTGTGATTGATGGGACTTTTATTGATACAATTCTTTTCCGAGAAGGTACTAAGGAGCAACTTGAGACTCTTAGTGCTTGCAAGTGTGAAAGGTTAAAACAAATATATGAGATTGATCACTTACGATCTCTCTCTAATCTTGCACTGGATGGAGCTGCTATAAAGACCCTCCCAGTTTCCATCGGGGAGCTGGGAAAACTTCAACGCCTATCTTTAAGGAACTCTCAGAAATTAACTGAAATTCCACGATCCATTGGAAAGCTCAAGGAACTGCAATTTATGGACCTGTCAAACACAGGAGTTGATGAATTGCCCAATTCAGTCAAGCATTTGGACAATTTGAAAGTGCTAAAAATGGAATTTACTCGCATTGGGAAATTTCCTGAAGCAATACAAAATCTGCCAAAGTTGGAAGAGATAGATTTTTCTCGCTGCTGGAATTTGGAGATTCAGATGGACTGTGATCTTGCGGGATTATCCTCTTTGAGAGTCCTAAAACTATCCTATACCCATATTTCCCACTTGCCTGAGAGCATTTGTTGCCTCTCAAATCTCCAAATGCTTGAATTGGGTAACTGCAAGAAGCTTCAGGTGCTGCCTGAATTTCGCTCTAGTGTAATTATCCAGCGCTAGGCATCCAGAAAGATGTGGACAGCCCTGGAATTATCATGCCTGACTATTGTATAAGGGTGGTACTTTGTTGATGATCCTGTTCCAAAGTGGTAAGAAACTCTGATCCTGGAGAGGAATTGATCTAATTTTGCAACCTCAGATTTTGGTCTTTCGAGAAATATGAAGTTCGTTTTTAAGTTGTATTCTTCGCTCAACAGGATTCATGCAGCCAAAGTTAGTGGGAAAGAGCTGAATTGTTGAGTCTCTCTAAAAGGCAAACATTTGATTGCATCCCAGAAAATCTTCAATTAGACATACTTGCTGGTTGAACTCATAATTGTTTTGTGTTGCTTTGTATTCTACCATTAGGCAACAGAGATCCAATTATGGATTGCTAGAACTGTCGTCAGTTATAAAACCATTTTATTGCAGTATAAATAACCTCATGTGCTTGAATAAATACTGTGCTTCTTTAAGCTTGACACGGCCTATGATTTTCTCTTTGACAGGTCACTGAAGTTCTTGGGTTGCATTGTCTGAGCAGGAGCATGACAGTATTCAAAATATTTGCAGACTTGCGACAGCCACGGCAGAGTTGGAGCGGATCTCAACGATGTCTACGGCTATATATCAAAATCATAAACCGCCCCTGTATTTGAGACTTGCCACTGCCACAACGGAGTGGAATCACTTGGCAACTGTGTTAATTGCCATGTCAATGTTGATGACTGTGATGGCAAAAATTGTTGTGAAGGCCATGGCGATTGCTGTATATCCCAATCACAAACTACCCCTGTACTTGAGGCTTGCAACAGCCTTGATGCCACAGACCTCAAATGCTATGTGCCCGTGGCAATGGAGGCGACTGTTGATTTGGCAATTGCGATGCCTGTGCACCAAAATCATTTACCGCTCCAGTACTCGAGCACTGTGATGGCAGCGGCTGTGTGAAGCGTGGTTTCGACCGCAGCGGGGATGGTGACAGTCGTAAATGCCTCCAAGGCAGTGGCGAATTCTCCCTGCTGTGCTAACGTGGTCCACTGCGACGATTATGAAGAGGTGGTTAGCGAGTTCGAAGACCCGCTTTGTAGCATGATGTCAACAACGTGGACCTTGGTGTAGACGAGAGATTTTGTGCTAGTGGTGCCTGAATCAACTGTGCCGGCAATGAATGCGACTGTATGGACCAGGTCGGCGATTACTGTTGTTGTGCCGAGCACAACTGTATCGAATGCCTAGGCGACAACGTGACGGAGGCTTCGACCACGACAGAGGGGATGAGGGGGATGACTACAATAATAAGCGACGGGAAAGTAACAACCCTCGAAGATTATTACTAGTTGTAGTTGACCGAGTGATGATAATCAGATCATGGTGGAATGGAATGGAATAGAAGCGAAAGTGTCTTCCAGTCTGTAGTGTCACAAACTATGACGGAAGCCCAGTTCTTACTGTTTCGTGTGTGGTTATGCTTAGGCATTGATCCGTGTTCTTACTCTCAACAAGTTCCCTTTTACGCACCCGTGCTAATATATAGCAACGAGTATGAATTGGTGTTGGCGTTTCAGATGAAGCCCACAAGAAGCCAGCAAGTCTCCACTTAGAGAGCTTGCATGGAAAGTATGGAGAGAGAACGCTGCGGTATTGCAACTTTGTGAGAGGGTGTGAGTTGTTACTTTGGGGAAGACGGGGAGCATATAGAAATGATTATGTGATAATCTTTAATCAATTATGAGAATAACAATCTATTATAGATTATAAAAAACTAAAAAACGAATAACTATAAATTATTATGGGGTTAACTTTTTTAAAAATTTATGACTCATAATAAGATATTATTCTCACAGATCCCAAAACTGTCATGCTAACAAAGTCCAGGAGTATACCTCCATGCCATAATTTATTTACCTATTAATCTATCTTTATCATAAATCAAACTCAACATCAAATTCGGGTCCGAAAGATTTTCACTATATATGACTTATATCAAATGAATAATAAAGTCAATTATTGTAATTTATATGTGTGACCTTTCTTCGTCCGGCCTTTTTTTCGCTTTTGACTAAACTCGGCAAGGAAATTTTGGAGGGTAGGAAGCTAGGTAGTATGGGTGAGCAGCGGTCTAGGGTCGGCCCTGGACCGACCCTGGACCGGCCCAACCCTGCCGGTCCTGGTCCAGTTCCCAAGGGGACTGGGTCGGTCCTTGGTCCTGAAATTTCAGGACCAACACTGTGCGGGTTGGTCATCGGTCCTGAGAGTTTTTGGTCCCTGGACCAACCCTGTATATAATATTATATTATATTATAATTCTTTTATATATTCAAACCTAAGTAAAATGTCTGTTAAAAAAAAAAAACCTAAGTAAAATGATGCTAAAGCTGTTGACTCCTCAGGCTCAAAGTCATGGATAGACGGTATCTAATTCCAAAAGGCGTGAAGTTTACGCCATAAAGGTCTTCACGGCCTCCTCTTCCACAATCTAGAGTACATTCTTCACCGTGAGGACCAAGGACTCCTCATAGTCACGGACTCGCGACGTCCAAAACGGCGCGAAGTTTACGCCGTAAATCTCCTCACGGCTTCCTTCCTCAAAGTACGTTCTCTTCCATTCTGTCTTCTTTGTTCTTCAATTTGCCAAAATCAAAAGTAGCAACATCCCGCTTGCCGCATTGTGGACCCTATCTTGTCCCATATCTCGATGAGCGGTTAGTAAGTATGAAATTTCTATTATTGTGTCATCTTAAATTTGCTGAATATATATTGGTATTTATAGTTTAGTTGCACAATGCCGCATTGTGAATGGATGTGTAATTTGAATTTGTAGGTTTGCTTTTTTAGGGAGTATAAAAAACAAGACGAAAAAAATTATCGA
>JAOPUP010000231.1:0-82300 GCA_026873135.1 Eucalyptus urophylla | reverse complement strand
TGTAACTGAGCTGGGCTGAACTTTCACAGAAATGGGCTGCTGAAGCTGAAGCCCACGGCTTCAAATGGGCTGAGAATGGACTGGACTGCAGCTTGTTGGACTAAATTTTTCTTGGGCTAATAGGCTGAACAAGAAGCAGCAAAGGTTGTTGTTGGGCTCGAGGAAACGAAGACCAACGCTACTGGGCTGCTTCGTTCGGTGCGGATGGCTTCAACGTGGCAGCTGCAGCGTCTTCGTTGATCTTCAGAGCTGGACAATGCGCGAAGGAGCTGCGGTCAACAAGATGGGAGAGTTCGGTGGTTTTGTTGTCTCGATGAAGCTTGCTGGCGCACACGGAGTCACCGTTGGTGGGATGGAGCGGCTATGGTTGACTTGGTGGGCTGCAGACTTGGATGCTGCAAAGGAACGTCGAGGCCGCATGAAGCAACAGCTGAAGATCACGTGGCCGCGTAGGTGGAGAAGCGGCAAAGAGAATAAGCAGCTTCGGGCGACGCTGGCAGAGGCGTGGGCTACAAGCGGTCAACTGCTTCGTGGGCTTGAAGGTTGACCAAGAGCTGCTGGTTGAGGGACAAGTGGCGAGGATGAGGGGAATTCGGTGGATGGGCAGGCGTTTTCGGTGGGGGTGTCGTTGCAGAGGAGAAGACCAAAATGCAGAAGCTGAAAAAATGAAAATGAAAGTGAAGCAGCACATGGACGAGAAGAGATCGACGCTGTGGTGAGTGTGCGGCTGTGAGCGTCCGAAGGAGGGGTGAATCGTGAGGTAGAAGCCAGCCGAAAAGGGAAGATTAGTCAACAACCTTAGCCACTCCATTAATTGGATGTTCCCTATTACTTTCCAATCAATTATCCACCAAAATAACTCAATTTAAGTGCAAAATTCCATCCCCAATTATTGATCCGAATTTCACTAATTTTTAGGATAAATTTCTTCACTCAATTTCTCAAATTGAGGTCCAATCTTGATGAAGAAAAATCCCGAACGATTTTCTATAAATTCCTGACACTCACAGGCTTGGCTTAGAAGTCCCAATTTCCATCAATTTAGCCCATCTGAATTTCTGCTGATTTTCCGTAACGTCCGAATCAATTTTCCGCAAAAATTCCGGAATCTCTGAAAATTTCTCGAAGAGTGAGTCGACGCTCCTAAAATAGCTTGTGACACCTCAGAACTTTCAATTTTTGAAATCGGGTTCAAATTTGCGGTTATTTTCAATCCGGCGCGCTTTTAGCGTGACCTAGTCTACCGGATAACTTTTAGGAATTTTTGGTGCAATTGACCCGTGATCGATTTATCTCGAGTCACGAAGTACATCTTCGACACATTAACGACTCTCAATTGTCGTGAAAATTCTCGAGGTTTCAATTACGAGCACCGGGTACCAAAACGACAGAAAATCAATTTAGTGCCGATCGATGAGAATTTTTCGATCAAGTGGAATCACCCACAATTTGATCACATATCTCAGTCGAATCGACCTATCTCTGATTTCTTATCGATCTCTGACGGTGCCGTAATGACCCTTGCAGATCAACACGGTCGAGCAGTCGATTCTTGGTCGAATTCTCAAGTGCAATTGCATTTAGATTCCCTACTTGTTTCCCCAGATAGTCCAGTTATCTCGTGAGTGATCAGCTCAGAGAATATCACTATTAGCGTTTCGATGAAAGGCCCGATTTATTTAATCGAAAACAAGTTATGAAAATTCAGGCTGTCACAAGCATAGTTGCCGAGCTGAACAAATGTGAAAAGCTTAATGGTGACAACTATGAGATATGGCACATGAAAATCCAATATGTGCTAGAAGAGCAAGAGGCACTTGAGGCTCTTAACCTGACCATGGTAGAACCTGAAGAAGGAAATACTGCACAGCACAAAAGAGATAAGGAAGCTTTTGCTGCATGGAAACGAAAAAACTCTCTTGCTCGCATCACGTTGCTGAGAAGCATGGAAAATGACGTCATGCGAGAGTTTAGGCGTTTTGACAATGCCAAGGAAATGTGGGAGGCATTGGCAGCTAGATTTGGTCATACTTCGGTGACCAGACTGAGACAACTCACTATTAGGTTTGACTCCTATAAGAAGCCTCATGGTCAGACCATGAAACAACATCTTAGAAAGATGTCAAACATGATAAATGAGCTAAAAGATGCTGGCCATGTCCTCACAAATGAGCAGCAGGTGCAAGTAGTGATTCGTTCCTTGCCTCAGAGTTGGGAGCATATGAAGGTGCACCTGACTCATAATGAAAATATCAAAACCTTCGAGGATGCAATGCGTCGTCATCTTGAGCTGGAAGAGGACCGCCTCTTGGCGGCTAAGCCGGATGCTGAACTCTATTATGCTAGTTCTAGCTCAAATGGAGCTTCGAGCTCCAAGCGCAAATGCCCTAACTGGTTTGATAAAGGGAAAGGCAAGGAAGAAGGTCCTTCAGGAAAGAAACCCAAGTTTAACCAACATGAAAGAGGAAAGCGTCCTCGCATGAAGAAGCTTGCAAGGGTGAAATGCTACAACTGTGACAAGAAGGGTCACTATGCTTGCGACTGTCGTGAGCCAAAGAAGGTATGCACCCCTTGTACTTTTCAGAACTTTGCTTATGTGTCGAGTTCTGTGTTCTTAACTGAGGCTAATCCTTTGTGGACTGTGGATTCAGGAGCGACGGACCATGTAGCGAAGGATAGAGGATCTTTCGTGGAATTCCGACGAGTACCAACTGGAACTAAGTGGATCTATGTGGGAAACAACTCCAGAGCTGAAGTGAAAGGAATCGGCACATGCCAACTGAATATGCGTGGTGAACGCACTTTGTTCCTTCATGATATGTTGTATGCTCCGGAGATTCGTCGGAATTTAGTGTCTGTATTAGTGTTGGTTAAATTAGGTTTTAATATGAACTTCTATAGTAGAGGTGTGAATTTGTTTTTGGATACAAATTACTATGGTTGTGGTTATTTTCTGGATGGTTTTATTGTATTAGATATTGATTATGTTAATGCTAATGTTTGTTATTCCCTTCTCACGTCTCCTAATAAATATGATAATGATGTGAATGTGTGGCATGCTAGACTTGGTCACATTGGCCAACAGCGTATGAATAAACTAGCCAAAGAGGGCTTGTTGGGCAATATTGAAAAAGTCGATTTGTCCATATGTAAGCATTGCCTAGAAGGGAAACAACAAGGAAACCATTTGGAAAGGGAAAAATAGCTAAATTTCCTCTGCATTTAATCCATTCTGATGTCTGTGGTCCAATGAATGTGAAAGGAAGGCATGGGGCTGTTTATTTCATCACTTTTATTGATGATTATACTCGATTCGGATATGTCTATTTGATTTCTCATAAATCTGAAGCAATAAGTTGTTTTAAAAGGTTTATGAACCTGGTAGAGAATCAATTAGACAAGAAAATAAAAGCATTGAGATCCGATCGAGGTCGAGAATATTTATCTAATGAGTTCAGAAAATTATGTGATGAAAAATGAATAGAAAGACAGTTGTATATTTCATATACTCCTCAACAAAATGGTGTTGCGGAGAGAAGAAACAGAACCCTATTGGAAATGGTTAGGTCCATGATGGCGCATGCTAACTTACCTATTACCTTTTGGAGTGATGCGTTGTTAACTGCTGCCTATATAATTAACCGTGTGCCTTCCAAATCAGTTACTTCCACTCCATATGAGTTATGGAAATGTAGAAAATCGGACTTAAGTTTTCTTAAGCCATGGGGTTGTGTCACGCCCCGATCCTCAGGCACGCACACATCCGTCTCACTTGGTCAATTTTATAATGCGATATCCCAGGACAATATATCGCCGACCCTTTCATTTATTAAGCACATGCGGAAGCAATTAAAATCCCCAGACAATAAAACGATGGGATAGAAAAGCAGGGCCATATTTTTCATATTGAAATTTATAACCACACTTTTATACAAACCACAAACCAGAACACTTCACAAACTTTTTATTCTAAACTCTATTCACATCAAAATGGAGATATCAAAGAAGATACAATCTCAGTCCATCTGGGCCGTACTCAAGGCCCATCCTAGGATTATCTTCTTTTCCCAAAAATCCTTCTCCGACTCTTCCTCCTCAGCTCCTTAGCGGGGTCCTGAAATGTTTTTCCCCAAACTGGGATGAGACTACGTCTCAGCGAGTTCTACCCCACTAAGCCCAATTAGTAAACCATTATACTAAAGGCTGCCTATACACGCATAGGGCAGAAGGCGTACCTTAGCATCAGTTCCCACCTGCAAGTTAGTACAATTCACAATAGGCACTCAAGCAATCATATCACCGATCGAAGCATCGGTCTAATCGACTTAATCGATTACACGCCAACAAGACCACTCACGGTCATTTCCATTCAATCAATCAATTCGCAACATCAAATTAATGCAATGATCAATCACATTGAATCACACTCAGATCGAATCATCGATCAATCGACCTAATCGATTACAAGTCAGTCGAATCATTTCTAGGTCATTCACTCCATCCCACATAATCTCCAATAGTACACTTAGTCACAGAGCTCCATCAATGCTCTCGGGCGTCGTTTTCGCCAAGGTGACATAAGTATCAGACGGTCTACGTGCGTTCTTTAAGGCGCCGTTTTCGCACAGTGATATTCCTCATCACCGAACCACGCCCGTCACAGCTCACAAATCACTGACAGTCTACGTGCGTTCTTTAAGGCGCCGTTTTCGCACAGTGATGTCTTTCATCACCGAACCACGCCTGTCATGATTCATTGGTAGTCTACGTGCGTTCTTTAAGGCGCCGTTTTCGCACAGTGATATTCCTCATCACCGAACCACGCCTACCATAAGTCATAGACAGTCTACGTGCGTTCTTTAAGGCGCCGTTTTCGCACAGTGATGTACTTTATCACCGAACCACGCCTGTCTATACTTCGTACTTGATCAGTCTCAGCCAATAGAATTCTCAGTTAGTTCTCATCACTCTCTCCACTTACAGCTCGACAAGGCAGTACAAATGCTAACTATCCATACTCGGCCATCTACCAATCAATCATTCAATCTCAATCAATTCCAAATCAATTTAGGGTAAATCCCTAAAATATCACAATTTATTCAATTCCATACAACGTGGAGCTCAAATAAATAAACGGACTGCGCCACAATGATCAGCACGAGATTTCGGTCGTCAACCATCTCAATCTTAATTTCCGAAAAATAATTAATTAATAAATAATAAAAATTCAATTTAACTCAAATTAAAGCCCGATTAAATAAACAGACTTCACCACAGTCATCAGCATAATTTTCCGGTTCCAGGCCATCTCAGTTGAATTTTCGGAAAATAAATAATTATTTAATTAACTTCGAAAATTAATTAATATTAAAAATTCAATTTAGCTTAACATAAAGTCCGATTAAATAAACGGACTTCGCCACGATCATCAGCATAATTTTCCGATTCCGAACCATCTCCCTTGAATTTTCGGAAAATAAATAATTATTTAATTTAATTCCGAAAATTAATATTTAAATGCCCAAAAATCTCACTTAGGCCCAATCGCCAAATTGAAGCCCGATTAGGGGTCCGAAAATTCCCGAGATGTCTTCAATAAATAGTAGACCACGTCTACTTGCTAATTGCGCAATCAATTTATTTAAATCACATCACAATTGACTAATAATTGCTAATTAATTCTAATCTAACAACCTAAACATAATTAATTAAAACTAAACCAACCTAAAGCATAATTAGCCAACTAATCCAGGATTAGTGAGATTACTCACCAAATCGCGCGCAAATCGGATCAATCCGACGGCGGCGACGCGAGGAACGATTGTCCCCAAAGCACGGCTCGGGTTCGGGGCCGGGAAACGGCCCAAAACGGGCCAAACGTCACTGCAATACCCATTTTTCTGCACCTCTGTACGCTGCTGGTTGGGGCCGTTCCGGGGCCGATTAGAGCCGGACAAGGCCGGTGGAGGGCGAGGGGACTTCGGTGAGGCCGGACGGTGGCCGGAGGAGATCGGGCGGCGGCCGTAGGTGGCTGAACGGGACCGAGCAGAGGCAAAACAGGGCTGAACAGGGGCGGTAGCTCGGCTGGGTGAGGCGAACGGCGATCGAGCGGGCTAGAGGGAGACGAACGGCGGCGAGGCGGTGCGCAGCGGCTCCTGGCGACGTTGGCTGCTGCTCCGGCGTCCGTCCCAGATCTGTTGGGATTCGAAGTCTTCAAGGCACACCGAAGAAGAAAAGAGACGGCCGAACAGCAGGGTAAGGGGCGGAGGGCGCACGGTGAGGTGTGGTCGACCGCGGAGTAGCGGCGGTTCCGGCTTCGGTGGGCGACGACGGCGGTGAGAGGCGGCGACAGCAGCTCCTTCTCTGCTGGTCTTCGGCTTCCATGGAGGTTTTGAAGAAAAGGAAGAAGAAGATGGGGGAGATCCGTCGACGGAGGAGAGAGGAGAGGAAGAGAAAATCAATTTCTCCTTTCCCTCTCACACTCTCTCTTTCTTATGTCATCCGCAGGTGGCCCACCATGAGCTGCCCTCCACTCACAATTCCAAGACAAATTTGCCCCTTCTAGAAGCATTTAGGTAGGCCAAAGTGTGGGGGTAGAGGTGGCATACGAATTTTGCTAGGTTTTCTTTCCAATTGAGCCTTGATTCCTCTTGAATTAAATCAAATTGAACCCTCATTAATTTATTCAATGCTTCAATTGAATATTCTCCTCATCCAATAGCTCATCTCGCATCTCAATTTTGTATTCCATTTTAATCCCCGGCTCCAATTGCATAGAAATGACCTGATTAATTCAATTGAAATTAATACCGAAAATTCTGGATGTCACAACTCTTCCCCTCTTATAAAAATTTCGTCCTCGAAATTTAAATCTTTACTAACCCATAAACGAAGGGTGAGGGTATTGTCGTCTCATCGAGTCTCACTTTTCCACGCTGATCATTCGGTCTCGTGGCGTTGTCTGACCACTTTGACCAATGAGGTCATCTTTGTACACAAAATATGCTTTTTCTGAACCAACTACTAAACTGAGCTTCTCACATAAGACACTCTGTCATCCACATCTGATCTCTGTTTCTCGACTTCCTAATAAACCTTCGAACCTCAACGATTCAAAATTTCTGACAATTCTGAGCAATCTTTACTCTGACACCAATCTGACAACTGCAAATAATAATTACTGAGCTGACATCTGTCTTCACTTTCTTTTCACCACTGAAATTCTATACCCTCTGCTATACACTGCTTAAGAAATAACCCTCTGAAAACTCTGCCAAATTTATAATCTCTAAATTAGATTCGAAATATAATCCATCCCCGGCACTCCATGCCGACGAATTATCTGATGCACACACACTTCAGTATACCCACTCTGTGACAAGACAGAATCTTTAATTTCTGAAATCGAACTTAGATTGGCGGTTAATTTCACTCCGACACGCTTTTAGTGTGACCTAGGCTACTGGGTAGTGTTCAGAGCTTTTTAGGACAAATGACCCGTGGTCGATTTTCTTCGAGCCACAATAAATCCATTCGACCCATTGGCGACTCTCGATTGTCGTGAAAATCTCAAAGATTCAAATACGGACACAGGGCGCCAAAACGATAGAAACATCAAATTAGTGTCGGTCGATGAGAATTTTCCAATTTAGTGGAGTCACCCACGATCGGTCATTCATCTCAGTCGAACCGATCTATCTTTGATTTCAAATCGGGTTTTATACTGTGCCGTAATGATCTCTAAAGATAAGCACGGTCAAGGAGTCGATCATTGGTCGAATTCTCAAGTCTATTTGCCTTAAGGTCCTTAATAACTCACCCAGCTAGTCTAGTTATCTCATGAGTGGCCAACTCAGAGAAAAACACTGTAGTCGCGTCGATGAAATGCCCAATTTATCTAGTCGAAATCAGAGTCCGAAATCTGGATGTTACACACTCAAAACAAGATCTATTCATACTGTACCAAAGTGGATCAACTCGATCTATCGATCAACCACTATTCTCAAATGGTATCAGTAATCCCCTGAATCCTTAGTAAGCCATATGTTTCCATTTCCACTTGGGACTCTCAAGTGCTAGCAACAATTCTTCCGGTTCGCATTACCGAGCTTCCACTTACTGACACTTCTAACACTCGCAACCTGCTTAGCTATATTTATCTTCATATCAGCTTACTAATCTAGCTGATGTCGATTCTGATTTACTTGCACCATCTGGTCAAAGTTGCAATACTATAGTGAACTTCTGACAAGATCTTTTCCCTGAGTGCTACACTGTCAAGTGTATTCAATCACTCATGGAACCCGAACGTTCCATCTTCAAAAGTCTTACAATCAGGTTCTTTCTTGCCAGTATCATCTTATAAGATCTTCTGAACATCTCTGTCTGTCAACTAGGCGCTGATTCCAACTTGAACATTTGGCTCAATTTTGAGGGTGGCTATAAAATTCAAAAGGTAGCCTGCCTCAATTTTGAAAACCAAATTTCGAATTCTTTTCAAGTAAAGTCTACACTTTAGCCAGTCTCTGCACAATTGAAGACTCTCGGCTCAACACATTAATGACTCATTTCGTTCCTCCAAAGTGATACCTGATATCACTATTATAATTCTGCCAAACTTCTGGTTCACAACACCGTTTCACGTTCAACTTGTTGGGTCTCAACTGGCGGGACGGTTATACGACAATCTTCTCATGTTGTATCAATACATACCCAGTCGTTGGCAAGACACATCACTATTTATTTCATGCTTTCCAGAGCCAAATGAAAAGTTTAGCACAAATGCGGTAGCCTGATCTTACTAAAGCTCTGGAAACTATCCTCGTACTTGTCTATGCCAATGAATTTCTCTTCTTTCTCAAGGGGTCAAGCCCATGATGATACTGATGCTGAAAATTCTTTCACCTACCTCCCGTAGTAATCTGTCCAATCCCCACAACTTCTGATCTCTGACATTGATGTCGGTCTCGGTCCATTAACCACTGATTCGATCTTGGCTGGGTCCATGAAAATTCCTTTACCTGTAACCACATGACCATTCTTAGGGGCATCTCGTGATTCTCAACACTTAATGAACACCCTATAATGTCACTACGCCACATGATCACCATTGATCTAGTTATACTTTGAATACTTGATTTGTCAAATCTATGACAGCGGCTGGAGCGTTCATCAAATCAATTGGCTTTACATTATTCTCACAAGGGCAAAATCAAGTGCGAAATGCCGTCTTCAGTATAACCTCCTTCCTAGTTCTCAACTGACAATAACTTGTCCTCAAGTCGATTCTTGAAGACATCCACACTCTTTATAACAAGTCGCCCAATTCGTCGATCTTTGACAATGAACACTTATTCTTGATCGTCATTTGATTGGGTTGACTATAGTTGATGCATGATTGCAATGAACCATCTTTCTTTCTCTTTTCACAAAACTGATGATCCCTATAGTGATGCACTGATATGCACAAATACCTCATTCATCAATCTTCACATCGGCATTTTCAATTCTACCAGTTCAAACAACAACAACTGGTAAGAAACCTTCGAGAATCGTTCCATCTTGGTGCTAGCTCGATCGCACTTTCTATCTCTTTCTTTGACGGCGATCTGACAGTTCTTGTGATAACACATCTAGAAATTCTTAGACCACTGAAATGTCCTCCATCTCGAGTTCTTCAATCAGTCCTACCCAAGACAATCGCTAAGCAACCTTGGCAACCTCCGTCTAACAGACAAGTTGCCTCCAGCCAATGAGATTAATGAAATCGAAGATTCTCTTCAACTCCCAATAACTCCGACACTTTCACATGTTAATGGACTAAACTGGCTTACTCCAAGATCGCGATTCATTATCACTAAATGCTGCTTGAGCCCACACTATTCATGCGGTGTCAAACTCGCACCTTAGCAACTAGTCAAGCACAACTGTTGACAGTGATTCCCTTCTCTTTCACTTTTACTTCAACAATTTAAGTTCTACTACTTAGCACAAAACTCTGCTGCGCTACTCTGATAAAATCACCTTCGACACATTCTTTCTCTGATTGGTGCAAGGTCCATTCTACTCCCATTCCTTTCGCCATCCTAATGGCATTTTGGCCGCAGTAGCAATGTCTATGCTACCTCAGACTTCCACTGACAGTCCTTCATCTGATGGCCATGCTAGTCATCATCACAACATGTTCTAGTCATATTCGGACACTGGATTTATCCATGCTTCCATCTACAATTCTGACACCTATCAGGTGAGTCTTCTATCTCCTGCCAAGTGACAGCACACACTCTTTCTGGTTGTCCTCATCGGTCTGCTAGAACCACTCTCGACCTCGATCTTTTCCCTGACCGATTTCCATTTCTGCCTGAACTGGATCTGTACCTTGACTTGGAAGCGATGGCTCGATCCTAGATCATATCCCCACTCTAGATCTCAACAGGTGTAGTAACAAAGGCAACTTGCTTGATGATAGCGACAACGACAACGACAACGACAACGGCTTGATCTTGAGCTTACTAGCTCATCCAGTTCCCAATGAACACTTGCATCAGAACGATCCTATCGAACTTAGGATCATTCGACGCTGCTACACTAGTACCAACCTGCAGTGGTACTCTTACACTCGAGCTGGCTAGAGCCGACACTCTGCCACAACCACCTCGGGTACCGACATTTGTCAGTGCTTTATCCCGAGTCACAGAGGACATTGTCCTCTTACTAGGAGTTCTCAGCTCCTGCTCGCTCATGGTTCAGTCTTTACACTGAAACCCGTCTTCCACATCCACACTGGATTAGAAGATGAGCGATCCTCACACGACAATCAATTCTAGCATCCAGCTAACACAGACATGCATCGGCATGAATTTAAAGGCCTTTCCTACTAACTATCCCATGGTCAACGCTCCTTATCACTCCAATCTTCAACTTCGCTCTGATACCACTTAAACAGGATGTCACGCCCCGATCCTCAGGCACGCACACATCCGTCTCACTTGGTCAATTTTATAATGCGATATCCCAGGACAATATATCGCCGACCCTTTCATTTATTAAGCACATGCGGAAGCAATTAAAATCCCCAGACAATAAAACGATGGGATAGAAAAGCAGGGCCATATTTTTCATATTGAAATTTATAACCACACTTTTATACAAACCACAAACCAGAACACTTCACAAACTTTTTATTCTAAACTCTATTCACATCAAAATGGAGATATCAAAGAAGATACAATCTCAGTCCATCTGGGCCGTACTCAAGGCCCATCCTAGGATTATCTTCTTTTCCCAAAAATCCTTCTCCGACTCTTCCTCCTCAGCTCCTTAGCGGGGTCCTGAAATGTTTTTCCCCAAACTGGGATGAGACTACGTCTCAGCGAGTTCTACCCCACTAAGCCCAATTAGTAAACCATTATACTAAAGGCTGCCTATACACGCATAGGGCAGAAGGCGTACCTTAGCATCAGTTCCCACCTGCAAGTTAGTACAATTCACAATAGGCACTCAAGCAATCATATCACCGATCGAAGCATCGGTCTAATCGACTTAATCGATTACACGCCAACAAGACCACTCACGGTCATTTCCATTCAATCAATCAATTCGCAACATCAAATTAATGCAATGATCAATCACATTGAATCACACTCAGATCGAATCATCGATCAATCGACCTAATCGATTACAAGTCAGTCGAATCATTTCTAGGTCATTCACTCCATCCCACATAATCTCCAATAGTACACTTAGTCACAGAGCTCCATCAATGCTCTCGGGCGTCGTTTTCGCCAAGGTGACATAAGTATCAGACGGTCTACGTGCGTTCTTTAAGGCGCCGTTTTCGCACAGTGATATTCCTCATCACCGAACCACGCCCGTCACAGATCACAAATCACTGACAGTCTACGTGCGTTCTTTAAGGCGCCGTTTTCGCACAGTGATGTCTTTCATCACCGAACCACGCCTGTCATGATTCATAGGTAGTCTACGTGCGTTCTTTAAGGCGCCGTTTTCGCACAGTGATATTCCTCATCACCGAACCACGCCTACCATAAGTCATAGACAGTCTACGTGCGTTCTTTAAGGCGCCGTTTTCGCACAGTGATGTACTTTATCACCGAACCACGCCTGTCTATACTTCGTACTTGATCGGTCTCAGTCAATAGAATTCTCAGTTAGTTCTCATCACTCTCTCCACTTACAGCTCAACAAGGCAGTACAAATGCTAACTATCCATACTCGGCCATCTACCAATCAATCATTCAATCTCAATCAATTCCAAATCAATTTAGGGTAAATCCCTAAAATATCACAATTTATTCAATTCCATACAACGTGGAGCTCAAATAAATAAACGGACTGCGCCACAATGATCAGCACGAGATTTCGGTCGTCAACCATCTCAATCTTAATTTCCGAAAAATAATTAATTAATAAATAATAAAAATTCAATTTAACTCAAATTAAAGCCCGATTAAATAAACAGACTTCACCACAGTCATCAGCATAATTTTCCGGTTCCAGGCCATCTCAGTTGAATTTTCGGAAAATAAATAATTATTTAATTAACTTCGAAAATTAATTAATATTAAAAATTCAATTTAGCTTAACATAAAGTCCGATTAAATAAACGGACTTCGCCACGATCATCAGCATAATTTTCCGATTCCGAACCATCTCCCTTGAATTTTCGGAAAATAAATAATTATTTAATTTAATTCCGAAAATTAATATTTAAATGCCCAAAAATCTCACTTAGGCCCCAATCGCCAAATTGAAGCCCGATTAGGGGTCCGAAAATTCCCGAGATGTCTTCAATAAATAGTAGACCACGTCTACTTGCTAATTGCGCAATCAATTTATTTAAATCACATCACAATTGACTAATAATTGCTAATTAATTCTAATCTAACAACCTAAACATAATTAATTAAAACTAAACCAACCTAAAGCATAATTAGCCAACTAATCCAGGATTAGTGAGATTACTCACCAAATCGCATGCAAATCGGATCAATCCGACGGCGGCGACGCGAGGAACGATTGTCCCCAAAGCACGGCTCGGGTTCGGGGCCGGGAAACGGCCCAAAACGGGCCAAACGTCACTGCAATACCCATTTTTCTGCACCTCTGTACGCTGCTGGTTGGGGCCGTTCCGGGGCCGATTAGAGCCGGACAAGGCCGGTGGAGGGCGAGGGGACTTCGGTGAGGCCGGACGGTGGCCGGAGGAGATCGGGCGGCGGCCGTAGGTGGCTGAACGGGACCGAGCAGAGGCAAAACAGGGCTGAACAGGGGCGGTAGCTCGGCTGGGTGAGGCGAACGGCGATCGAGCGGGCTAGAGGGAGACGAACGGCGGCGAGGCGGTGTGCGGCGGCTCCCGGCGACGTCGGCTGCTGCTCCGGCGTTCGTCCCAGATCTGCTGGGATTCGAAGTCTTCAAGGCACACCGAAGAAGAAAAGAGACGGCCGAACAGCAGGGTAAGGGGCGGAGGGCGCACGGCGAGGTGTGGTCGACCGCGGAGTAGCGGCGGTTCCGGCTTCGGTGGGCGACGACGGCGGTGAGAGGCGACGACAGCAGCTCCTTCTCTGCTGGTCTTCGGCTTCCATGGAGGTTTTGAAGAAAAGGAAGAAGAAGATGGGGGAGATCCGTCGACGGAGGAGAGAGGAGAGGAAGAGAAAATCAATTTCTCCTTTCCCTCTCACACTCTCTCTTTCTTATGTCATCCGCAGGTGGCCCACCATGAGCTGCCCTCCACTCACAATTCCAAGACAAATTTGCCCCTTCTAGAAGCATTTAGGTAGGCCAAAGTGTGGGGGTAGAGGTGGCATACGAATTTTGCTAGGTTTTCTTTCCAATTGAGCCTTGATTCCTCTTGAATTAAATCAAATTGAACCCTCATTAATTTATTCAATGCTTCAATTGAATATTCTCCTCATCCAATAGCTCATCTCGCATCTCAATTTTGTATTCCATTTTAATCCCCGGCTCCAATTGCATAGAAATGACCTGATTAATTCAATTGAAATTAATACCGAAAATTCTGGATGTCACAACTCTTCCCCTCTTATAAAAATTTCGTCCTCGAAATTTAAATCTTTACTAACCCATAAACGAAGGGTGAGGGTATTGTCGTCTCATCGAGTCTCACTTTTCCACGCTGATCATTCGGTCTCGTGGCGTTGTCTGACCACTTTGACCAATGAGGTCATCTTTGTACACAAAATATGCTTTTTCTGAACCAACTACTAAACTGAGCTTCTCACATAAGACACTCTGTCATCCACATCTGATCTCTGTTTCTCGACTTCCTAATAAACCTTCGAACCTCAACGATTCAAAATTTCTGACAATTCTGAGCAATCTTTACTCTGACACCAATCTGACAACTGCAAATAATAATTACTGAGCTGACATCTGTCTTCACTTTCTTTTCACCACTGAAATTCTATACCCTCTGCTATACACTGCTTAAGAAATAACCCTCTGAAAACTCTGCCAAATTTATAATCTCTAAATTAGATTCGAAATATAATCCATCCCCGGCACTCCATGCCGACGAATTATCTGATGCACACACACTTCAGTATACCCACTCTGTGACAAGACAGAATCTTTAATTTCTGAAATCGAACTTAGATTGGCGGTTAATTTCACTCCGACACGCTTTTAGTGTGACCTAGGCTACTGGGTAGTGTTCAGAGCTTTTTAGGACAAATGACCCGTGGTCGATTTTCTTCGAGCCACAATAAATCCATTCGACCCATTGGCGACTCTCGATTGTCGTGAAAATCTCAAAGATTCAAATACGGACACAGGGCGCCAAAACGATAGAAACATCAAATTAGTGTCGGTCGATGAGAATTTTCCAATTTAGTGGAGTCACCCACGATCGGTCATTCATCTCAGTCGAACCGATCTATCTTTGATTTCAAATCGGGTTTTATACTGTGCCGTAATGATCTCTAAAGATAAGCACGGTCAAGGAGTCGATCATTGGTCGAATTCTCAAGTCTATTTGCCTTAAGGTCCTTAATAACTCACCCAGCTAGTCTAGTTATCTCATGAGTGGCCAACTCAGAGAAAAACACTGTAGTCGCGTCGATGAAATGCCCAATTTATCTAGTCGAAATCAGAGTCCGAAATCTGGATGTTACACACTCAAAACAAGATCTATTCATACTGTACCAAAGTGGATCAACTCGATCTATCGATCAACCACTATTCTCAAATGGTATCAGTAATCCCCTGAATCCTTAGTAAGCCATATGTTTCCATTTCCACTTGGGACTCTCAAGTGCTAGCAACAATTCTTCCGGTTCGCATTACCGAGCTTCCACTTACTGACACTTCTAACACTCGCAACCTGCTTAGCTATATTTATCTTCATATCAGCTTACTAATCTAGCTGATGTCGATTCTGATTTACTTGCACCATCTGGTCAAAGTTGCAATACTATAGTGAACTTCTGACAAGATCTTTTCCCTGAGTGCTACACTGTCAAGTGTATTCAATCACTCATGGAACCCGAACGTTCCATCTTCAAAAGTCTTACAATCAGGTTCTTTCTTGCCAGTATCATCTTATAAGATCTTCTGAACATCTCTGTCTGTCAACTAGGCGCTGATTCCAACTTGAACATTTGGCTCAATTTTGAGGGTGGCTATAAAATTCAAAAGGTAGCCTGCCTCAATTTTGAAAACCAAATTTCGAATTCTTTTCAAGTAAAGTCTACACTTTAGCCAGTCTCTGCACAATTGAAGACTCTCGGCTCAACACATTAATGACTCATTTCGTTCCTCCAAAGTGATACCTGATATCACTATTATAATTCTGCCAAACTTCTGGTTCACAACACCGTTTCACGTTCAACTTGTTGGGTCTCAACTGGCGGGACGGTTATACGACAATCTTCTCATGTTGTATCAATACATACCCAGTCGTTGGCAAGACACATCACTATTTATTTCATGCTTTCCAGAGCCAAATGAAAAGTTTAGCACAAATGCGGTAGCCTGATCTTACTAAAGCTCTGGAAACTATCCTCGTACTTGTCTATGCCAATGAATTTCTCTTCTTTCTCAAGGGGTCAAGCCCATGATGATACTGATGCTGAAAATTCTTTCACCTACCTCCCGTAGTAATCTGTCCAATCCCCACAACTTCTGATCTCTGACATTGATGTCGGTCTCGGTCCATTAACCACTGATTCGATCTTGGCTGGGTCCATGAAAATTCCTTTACCTGTAACCACATGACCATTCTTAGGGGCATCTCGTGATTCTCAACACTTAATGAACACCCTATAATGTCACTACGCCACATGATCACCATTGATCTAGTTATACTTTGAATACTTGATTTGTCAAATCTATGACAGCGGCTGGAGCGTTCATCAAATCAATTGGCTTTACATTATTCTCACAAGGGCAAAATCAAGTGCGAAATGCCGTCTTCAGTATAACCTCCTTCCTAGTTCTCAACTGACAATAACTTGTCCTCAAGTCGATTCTTGAAGACATCCACACTCTTTATAACAAGTCGCCCAATTCGTCGATCTTTGACAATGAACACTTATTCTTGATCGTCATTTGATTGGGTTGACTATAGTTGATGCATGATTGCAATGAACCATCTTTCTTTCTCTTTTCACAAAACTGATGATCCCTATAGTGATGCACTGATATGCACAAATACCTCATTCATCAATCTTCACATCGGCATTTTCAATTCTACCAGTTCAAACAACAACAACTGGTAAGAAACCTTCGAGAATCGTTCCATCTTGGTGCTAGCTCGATCGCACTTTCTATCTCTTTCTTTGACGGCGATCTGACAGTTCTTGTGATAACACATCTAGAAATTCTTAGACCACTGAAATGTCCTCCATCTCGAGTTCTTCAATCAGTCCTACCCAAGACAATCGCTAAGCAACCTTGGCAACCTCCGTCTAACAGACAAGTTGCCTCCAGCCAATGAGATTAATGAAATCGAAGATTCTCTTCAACTCCCAATAACTCCGACACTTTCACATGTTAATGGACTAAACTGGCTTACTCCAAGATCGCGATTCATTATCACTAAATGCTGCTTGAGCCCACACTATTCATGCGGTGTCAAACTCGCACCTTAGCAACTAGTCAAGCACAACTGTTGACAGTGATTCCCTTCTCTTTCACTTTTACTTCAACAATTTAAGTTCTACTACTTAGCACAAAACTCTGCTGCGCTACTCTGATAAAATCACCTTCGACACATTCTTTCTCTGATTGGTGCAAGGTCCATTCTACTCCCATTCCTTTCGCCATCCTAATGGCATTTTGGCCGCAGTAGCAATGTCTATGCTACCTCAGACTTCCACTGACAGTCCTTCATCTGATGGCCATGCTAGTCATCATCACAACATGTTCTAGTCATATTCGGACACTGGATTTATCCATGCTTCCATCTACAATTCTGACACCTATCAGGTGAATCTTCTATCTCCTGCCAAGTGACAGCACACATTCTTTCTGGTTGTCCCATCGGTCTGCTAGAACCGCTCTCGACTTCGATCTTTTCCCTGACCGATTTCCATTTCTGCCTGAACTGGATATGTACCTTGACTTGGAAGCGATGGCTCGATCCTAGATCATATCCCCACTCTAGATCTCAACAGGTGTAGTAACAAAGGCGCTTGCAACACTAACGGCAGTAGTGATAGCGACAACGACAACGACAACGACAACGGCTTGATCTTGAGCTTACTAGCTCATCCAGTTCTCAATGAACACTTGCATCAGAACGATCCTATCGAACTTAGGATCATTCGACGCTGCTACACTAGTACCAACCTGCAGTGGTACTCTTACACTCGAGCTGGCTAGAGTCGACACTCTGCCACAACCACCTCGGGTACCGACCTTTGTCAGCGCATTATCCCGAGTCACAGAGGACATTGTCCTCTTACTAGGAGTTCTCAGCTCCTGCTCACTCATGGTTCAGTCTTTACACTGAAACTTGCCTTCCACATCCACACTGGATTAGAAGATGAGCGATCCTCACACAACAATCAATTCTAGCATCCAGCTAACACAGACATGCATCGGCATGAATTTAAAAGCCATCCTACTAACTATCCCATGGTCAACGCTCCTTATCACTCCAATCTTCAACTTCGCTCTGATACCACTTAAACAGGATGTCACGCCCCGATCCTCAGGCACGCACACATCCGTCTCACTTGGTCAATTTTATAATGCGATATCCCAGGACAATATATCGCCGACCCTTTCATTTATTAAGCACATGCGGAAGCAATTAAAATCCCCAGACAATAAAACGATGGGATAGAAAAGCAGGGCCATATTTTTCATATTGAAATTTATAACCACACTTTTATACAAACCACAAACCAGAACACTTCACAAACTTTTTATTCTAAACTCTATTCACATCAAAATGGAGATATCAAAGAAGATACAATCTCAGTCCATCTGGGCCGTACTCAAGGCCCATCCTAGGATTATCTTCTTTTCCCAAAAATCCTTCTCCGACTCTTCCTCCTCAGCTCCTTAGCGGGGTCCTGAAATGTTTTTCCCCAAACTGGGATGAGACTACGTCTCAGCGAGTTCTACCCCACTAAGCCCAATTAGTAAACCATTATACTAAAGGCTGCCTATACACGCATAGGGCAGAAGGCGTACCTTAGCATCAGTTCCCACCTGCAAGTTAGTACAATTCACAATAGGCACTCAAGCAATCATATCACCGATCGAAGCATCGGTCTAATCGACTTAATCGATTACACGCCAACAAGACCACTCACGGTCATTTCCATTCAATCAATCAATTCGCAACATCAAATTAATGCAATGATCAATCACATTGAATCACACTCAGATCGAATCATCGATCAATCGACCTAATCGATTACAAGTCAGTCGAATCATTTCTAGGTCATTCACTCCATCCCACATAATCTCCAATAGTACACTTAGTCACAGAGCTCCATCAATGCTCTCGGGCGTCGTTTTCGCCAAGGTGACATAAGTATCAGACGGTCTACGTGCGTTCTTTAAGGCGCCGTTTTCGCACAGTGATATTCCTCATCACCGAACCACGCCCGTCACAGCTCACAAATCACTGACAGTCTACGTGCGTTCTTTAAGGCGCCGTTTTCGCACAGTGATGTCTTTCATCACCGAACCACGCCTGTCATGATTCATTGGTAGTCTACGTGCGTTCTTTAAGGCGCCGTTTTCGCACAGTGATATTCCTCATCACCGAACCACGCCTACCATAAGTCATAGACAGTCTACGTGCGTTCTTTAAGGCGCCGTTTTCGCACAGTGATGTACTTTATCACTGAACCACGCCTGTCTATACTTCGTACTTGATCAGTCTCAGCCAATAGAATTCTCAGTTAGTTCTCATCACTCTCTCCACTTACAGCTCGACAAGGCAGTACAAATGCTAACTATCCATACTCGGCCATCTACCAATCAATCATTCAATCTCAATCAATTCCAAATCAATTTAGGGTAAATCCCTAAAATATCACAATTTATTCAATTCCATACAACGTGGAGCTCAAATAAATAAACGGACTGCGCCACAATGATCAGCACGAGATTTCGGTCGTCAACCATCTCAATCTTAATTTCCGAAAAATAATTAATTAATAAATAATAAAAATTCAATTTAACTCAAATTAAAGCCCGATTAAATAAACAGACTTCACCACAGTCATCAGCATAATTTTCCGGTTCCAGGCCATCTCAGTTGAATTTTCGGAAAATAAATAATTATTTAATTAACTTCGAAAATTAATTAATATTAAAAATTCAATTTAGCTTAACATAAAGTCCGATTAAATAAACGGACTTCGCCACGATCATCAGCATAATTTTCCGATTCCGAACCATCTCCCTTGAATTTTCGGAAAATAAATAATTATTTAATTTAATTCCGAAAATTAATATTTAAATGCCCAAAAATCTCACTTAGGCCCCAATCGCCAAATTGAAGCCCGATTAGGGGTCCGAAAATTCCCGAGATGTCTTCAATAAATAGTAGACCACGTCTACTTGCTAATTGCGCAATCAATTTATTTAAATCACATCACAATTGACTAATAATTGCTAATTAATTCTAATCTAACAACCTAAACATAATTAATTAAAACTAAACCAACCTAAAGCATAATTAGCCAACTAATCCAGGATTAGTGAGATTACTCACCAAATCGCATGCAAATCGGATCAATCCGACGGCGGCGACGCGAGGAACGATTGTCCCCAAAGCACGGCTCGGGTTCGGGGCCGGGAAACGGCCCAAAACGGGCCAAACGTCACTGCAATACCCATTTTTCTGCACCTCTGTACGCTGCTGGTTGGGGCCGTTCCGGGGCCGATTAGAGCCGGACAAGGCCGGTGGAGGGCGAGGGGACTTCGGTGAGGCCGGACGGTGGCCGGAGGAGATCGGGCGGCGGCCGTAGGTGGCTGAACGGGACCGAGCAGAGGCAAAACAGGGCTGAACAGGGGCGGTAGCTCGGCTGGGTGAGGCGAACGGCGATCGAGCGGGCTAGAGGGAGACGAACGGCGGCGAGGCGGTGCGCAGCGGCTCCTGGCGACGTTGGCTGCTGCTCCGGCGTCCGTCCCAGATCTGTTGGGATTCGAAGTCTTCAAGGCACACCGAAGAAGAAAAGAGACGGCCGAACAGCAGGGTAAGGGGCGGAGGGCGCACGGTGAGGTGTGGTCGACCGCGGAGTAGCGGCGGTTCCGGCTTCGGTGGGCGACGACGGCGGTGAGAGGCGGCGACAGCAGCTCCTTCTCTGCTGGTCTTCGGCTTCCATGGAGGTTTTGAAGAAAAGGAAGAAGAAGATGGGGGAGATCCGTCGACGGAGGAGAGAGGAGAGGAAGAGAAAATCAATTTCTCCTTTCCCTCTCACACTCTCTCTTTCTTATGTCATCCGCAGGTGGCCCACCATGAGCTGCCCTCCACTCACAATTCCAAGACAAATTTGCCCCTTCTAGAAGCATTTAGGTAGGCCAAAGTGTGGGGGTAGAGGTGGCATACGAATTTTGCTAGGTTTTCTTTCCAATTGAGCCTTGATTCCTCTTGAATTAAATCAAATTGAACCCTCATTAATTTATTCAATGCTTCAATTGAATATTCTCCTCATCCAATAGCTCATCTCGCATCTCAATTTTGTATTCCATTTTAATCCCCGGCTCCAATTGCATAGAAATGACCTGATTAATTCAATTGAAATTAATACCGAAAATTCTGGATGTCACAGGTTGTGCCGCCTATATACATGAGTCCTCTCACAAATTTGGGAAATTGGGTCCCAGAGGAAAGAAGAGTATTTTCATAAGGTACTCTGAACACTCGAAATGATATGTGTTCATAGGTGAGCAGGAAAGTGGAAGTATAACTGAGTATGAATCATGAGATGTCACATTCTTAGAGGATGAATTTCCTAAGAATGGCGAAATAGGGGAAGATTGTTCCCTATTTGGGACCTTGGATCAGGATAATGATGTTAGTGGAGTTCGTCCAAGTGGGAGTAATATGAGAAGTGATGAATTAAATTCAACTCATTCTCAATTGCAACCACATGATGAGACGACATCATCATTACCTAATCCAAGTGGGAGCATGATGGGGGATGATGTGCAAAGTGTACAATCTCCCATACGGCGAACAAGTCGCCAAAGTATTCCCCGTCGACGTTTTGACATTGAAGGGGAAACTTTTATGGTTGCTCCACAAGATGAGGATGAGCCAAGAAATATTAATGAGGCTCTGAATTGCCCTAGTAAGGAAAAATGGATTAATGCAATGGAAGAGGAAATTGAGTCAATGAAATCAAACCAAGTCTGGGAACTGGTTGATCTTCCAAAAGGACGCAGAGCTATTGGGAACAAGTGGGTTCTCAAAATAACGCGAAAGGCTGATGGCTCGATTGAAAGGCAT
This sequence comes from Eucalyptus urophylla, assembly GCA_026873135.1. NCBI lineage: Eukaryota > Viridiplantae > Streptophyta > Magnoliopsida > Myrtales > Myrtaceae > Eucalyptus > Eucalyptus urophylla. The sequence goes on along the minus strand of JAOPUP010000231.1, from coordinate 60,345 downwards.
AAGGCTCGCCTTGTGGCGAAGGGGTATAATCAACAGGAAGGAATTGATTATGAAGATACATTTTCTCCTGTAGTGAGATTTACCTCGATTCGCATTATTCTGGCAATAGTGGCTAATCTGGATGTTGAGTTACATCAAATGGATGTAAAGACTGCTTTCCTCAATGGAGAATTAGAGGAATGAATATATATGGAACAACCTGCTGGTTTCATAGTAAAAGGCCAAGAAGAAAAAGTATGTCGACTTTTGAGGTCGATATATGGTCTTAAACAGTCATCAAGACAATGGTATATACGTTTTCATAATGCCATAATGGCATAGATTTTACGATGATTGATGAGGATCATTGTGTATATATCAAAAGATCCAAGGATCAATTTGTGATCATATCATTATATGTTGATGGTATACTAATTGCCAGAAGCAATATGGAGTTTGTTAAGACTGTCAAGGGTTGGTTGTCTTCAAACTTTGAGATGAAGGACATGGGTGAGGCTGCATACATTCTTGGAGTTAAGATTTCAAGAGATCGTTCGAAGAGATCATTGTCTCTTTCACAAGAAACCTATATAAATAAGGTTCTTGAACGATTTCGTATGCAAGATTGTAAACCCATAGACACTCCTATTGCAAAAGGTGAAGGATTGAGCCATAGACTGTGTCTAAGGACTCCACAAGAGAATGAACAAATGAAACATGTTCCTTATGCTAGTGCTGTTGGGAGCTTGATGTATGCTATGATGTGTACAAGACCCGACATATGTTTTGCAATTGGAATGGTGAGTAGATACCAATCCAATCCAGGTCCAGCACATTGGAAGGTCGTTAAGAGAGTACTGAGGTATCTGAAGGGAACTGCTGATTTCAAGTTGAATTACCAAGGAAAGGATCTGCGACTTGAAGGCTATTCAGATGCTGATTGGGGAGGAGATTTAGATGAAAGAAAATCTACCTCAGGATTTGTTTTCTTACTAAGCAATGGCGCCATATCATGGAGTAGTAAGAAGCAAACGTGCATAGCCTTATCCACGATGGAAGCTGAGTTTGTGGCATTATCAGCAGCAGTACAAGAAGCAGTTTGGTTTAAGAGATTCTTGGATCATTTAGGTATTATTGAGAAAGCTGCAAATCAATTATTGGTTAACTGTGATAGCCAAGCAGCTATAGCATACACCAAAGATCCAAAGTATCATGGCAAGACCAAACATATAGATATAAAGTATAACTTTGTAAAAGATATGGTTGCACGAAAGGATGTGAACTTGCAGTACATATCTACGCATAGAATGGTAGCAGATCCTATGACAAAGCCAATACCTAGATATGTGTTTTGTGGTTATGTAAAATCTCTAGGATTGCGTAGAGTCTGATGTACTGGATTGTAATTTCCCTTAGTTGGTCACATTTATGAACTAGTGTTGTTTCATTATTAATGCTTATGAATCTTTGTTTGATCTTTATGCATCTTAATGCTCAGTGCATTACTTTATGTTGAGAAAGTATGTTGGACAGATAAAAGATTAGCCCACTCACACGGGTAATCGCCTCTATTTATTGTGTGATAAATAGATATGAGACTGTTTTTAAGCTTATTATCTAGGTGATAATCGAGAGCTCAAGCTTAAAATACGTATGTCGCCTTAACTGAGTGTTAAGATGAGGACATAATACTTACTATGTCCAAAAGTAAAATACCCCACATATTTTACTTTATCTGTCTAAGATGCCAGATGTGAGTTCTGATGAATTTTGTAAATGAGTAGATACGTGAACTCAAGTTAGACATTGAGTATGTCTGAACTATCATCTGTACGATATTGAAAGGTGTAGACATACGCTCCATGGGAAAGGAGTTAATACCGTAATACGTATTTCATACTACGTATGCATGAGCCGACTAATAAGAGTGGCAAAAAGATTTGATCTCAACTTTTATGACGTGTGAGACTCTTGAGGAAAAGAGTTCCTCAATTTTAGTGCCCTCGTGACTTTTACTTATTCTCAAGGTTTCTATTTAGTGTTTGCTATCTTAGGATGTTGCTAATGGTCATGAGTTGATTCGATCTAATGGGACAATTCTAGAAAAGCAAGCTGAACTGAAATTGAGAGTTTGAAGGAAAGAGGAAGATCGTTTTTGGGGAATCACATTATAGTTTTGTATTCACTGGTCGACCAATTATGACTGTTTTTGTGATAATTATAATTGTGAATACAATATATATATATATATATATATATATATATATCATGTTTAAAAGAGATCAAGAGAGATATAAAATGTGATCGATCGATCTAGGGTACTGCATATTAAATCTACTCGGAGTGTGACGCCCATTATGAGCTGTTATATATTCCTAACAGATGTATAGCAACGAGCTCTCAAAGTATGCTGGTCGCACGGATTATTCACCGGTATGAATGTTGAAGAGAGGTAAAGAGAGTCCTGTTCGGCCCACCATGTGCGAGTGGGAGATGATGGTTTATATGTAATGGGCTCAAGGCCCGTCCGCCCAAGTTGGCCCAAAAAGCCTGACCCACGGGAATAGGGCCCGTGGATGGGGGAAGGTATAAAAGGGAGGAGAGAGAGAGAGATGACACCAATTGGAAAAAGAAAATAAACGTACGTCTTTTTTTCTCACGCTCTCTCTCGCTTTCTCTCCCAAAAGGAAACAGTGAAGCGCAAAAGGCGAAATTGCTTCATCGGATCGGAGAGGGCCAAGTTTCTCTTCCTCTCACCGGCGTTGATGTCTAATCTGTGGCTAACAAGGTACGCTCGAATCCGTGGTGTGCTTTACGATCAGTGATACGTGTTTTTCCTGGGCTTCGTCTTCCGCATTGATTTAGGTGTTTGATTTAGTGTCGAATCCACGTTTCGGGGATCCGTTATTCCCAACATGAACCAAGGTCAAGATATCTAAGGCAATCCCTCTTTTGGAATGAATTAGCAACGTTCAACTTTGTTCATTAGCCTTCTCGTGAAAAAGTGAATATAGAAATAAAATAACTCAGGCATCAATATGATTCAATCGGTGTGATCTATTCATAAAACTGCATCACAAAAGAATAACATTATATGCATACGGAAGCAGCTCTGTTCCACATCATTGCCTCTACGCCCTTATCAATTAAGTGTATCTGTCCCTCCACGCCACAAATTCATTTCAAGAGTGTTAAACATGCACCCGTATTTTCACCCAGCACCAATTAAACATGAGTCACTGATTTGATCCATGACCTGCTAAATCATGTAGAGACTTCAAGGATAAGACAATGGCATTAGATGGTAGAACTTAGCAACTAAGAATAGCAAGGCACAACCGCAGGTTTAGGGGGAAAATTTGATTAGAATCCAATAACATGGTGCAGACATCAGCAAGTTGTGGAATATAGAATAGTATACCAGAAGAAAGGCTAAAATATCTAACATTGAGGATCAACCATATGAGTTTGCTCAATCACTATCGTGAGCTCTCCCAAACTTGCACCTCCCGTAACAGCGGGAGTTGTCGTGACTCTACCTCGACGTCATGACACATTTTGATCAACGATTTTAAGGTCAAAAGGAAATCAGACGTAAAGGTAAGTTTAAAGATACTCTTACCATGGTGGCTCTCCCGATAGTACACTCATCCATAAGGATGGCGTCACTTCATCATTTAGGAGATTTTCATATCGAGTATGCTACACTATGATAAGTCTTGTCAAGACCCATATCCCTTACGACATATTCATTTATTATTTACAAGTTGTTTAAGACAACTTAGATGAAAGTTAGGGGTCGTCACTAACCTCGTTTTTAGGGGCCGGTTTGAAAACCCAATCAAGAGTCCGTGGTCCATCGATGCAACCAAAGATTCTAACATTCGGGGACTTGGGTTACACTAAAATTTCTATTAGCACTCTTTCAGTACTTAACAGTTTGTCTTATTTCCTAAGGTGTCCAACATGCGTGTTTTTTTTTTTTTACTTTTTCATGCCAATGAAAAAAACTAACTTGGTGAGCATTCGTCGATGGTCAATTTCATGCTATTCTATTTCTATCAAAAGAGAAAAAGAAAAAAAAATCAATTAAAATTTAAGGACAGTGCAATAAGTAAACATCCAAAAATAGTTAAGGAAAGCAATAAATCTAAAATACAATCCTGAAATGAAAGTAAACCAAAAGAATAAACTTGCAACTCGTCGGGCATTTATACAACTCGAGGCAACCCGAAACATATATCAGGGAATCATTGGTACAAAAGAAGACCAAATTGGACATTGACTATCCATCACCTTTACGTATTGGGGATTACAACCTCCATGGACCTATGATAAGCCTAAACTAATACTAAGACTAGGTACTTACAATGCGAAAGAAACAATCATCATTACAAACATACAAAAACAATCACAATCACAAAAACAGTCAAGAAATTAAGACAATGTCTAATTGATCAAACTTGGCCTCGGAATCGGCTTTTGTGATTCATGCAACGATCCACTTAGAACGTGTACCCAATCCATTTTTAAATGTATTCTCACATGGCAACCAATGCTAAAGAAGACCCTAAAACAGGTTCTAAGTATGACACAAAGTCCCCATGAGATCATGTATTACACTTATGCATACATCTAAAAATCACATGCATAGTTGAAAGTAAACATGCATGCTGGCCACCGGGCCTTGGTTCTCAACCAATCAAACAATATTAGCAAGCCAACACTAGATCACTTATTCAATCATCAAGAGCCAAACACGATCACATGCGTTTCTAACAAATGAAGTGATGTTATGCATGCATGATTCATATGATGCCTCAGAAAGTTTTAGATGTATTTGAAACATTGATGAGAATATGGGGTGTTTTGACATAGGTACATTTTGGCTATGGAACGCATTTAATTGCCAAGGCTAATCCGGGGCACATATCATGCGCCACTAATAGATATCGCAAGCATTTTAAACATGGTTCAAACCTGGATGAGTGCAATGTCAAATTGAAGAGAAAATAATGCAAGTGAGATAGGATTCCATTATAGCTATGAGGTGCATTTAATTATCAAGGCTAATTCGAGATGCATATTATGCACTACTAATGGATGTCGTAGGCATTTTAAATATGATCCAAACTTGAAAGGAATCAATCTAAAATCGAAATTTTGGGGGATGTCGAAGACATCACATACACGAAATCTATCTTAATCATGCAAAATTGACTTTTGCTTAAATTCGGAAGAAATTGACGAAAGGTCACTAAAAGACCTTTTCATTTTTCAAGGATTTTCGACAACAAAGATTGGAAAATTTGAAATAAATCTCATGAAGATATATAATCCCAACTCTCAGCATGCACGACATTCTAAAAAATTGTAGAAAAGAATTGCATCAAGGAATCATAGTAGAAGCCATCAAAGAGGGAAATCAAAACCAGGGCAATTGGGGTATGACCCATGGATAATTTGCTCCAAGAAAATTACAAGACATCAAGCACTCAACAAGGAACAATTTATGTGAAGGAATTTTCCTAAGGTAAGCTACGTATAAATTTATAAAAATTCAAGAATGCATAGCATCGCATCAGAAACAGAATTGGGCAGCAACACTTCATAGCAAATCAATAACAATTTGTCCAAATAAAATATGTCTAAAAATTATGAAATTTCACCACAATATAGTCATGAAAATGATAAGAAAATTTCATTGAGGACTCGACCTTAAAATCTTTACCAGAAAATCCATGTGAAGACAATAAAAGGTCTAACTCTACAATGACAGAACTAGCATTCCGAATTTCACTCATAGCAGATTTCAGGGCAAATTTTCAAATATGAAAAATGGGTCAAATGACATGAAAATGATGCAAAATCAGTGTCATTAGAAAGACTAAGATGTTCCCTAAGACTTCTAAGAGATGTTGAGTTCGATTAGGGCCGAATTCACGGTCAAATGATGGCAATTTCCAAAGTGTGCAAATCAGTTATAAGGAAGGCAGAAAATGATGCATGATGATTGGCTCGCTAAACTACCCATATGATGCATGAAAATTATGAAATTTGAACATGAAGTAGGGTTGAATGCTATCATTGAACCCTAGATCGATGCACAATAAACTACACAAATTCATTAACATTTATAGGTGACTTACCATTAAGAAGCACTTATGACAAATTACATGATAATTTCAATAATAACATGTCAATTTCATACATGATTTTCACAGGGTAAACGATCTTTAAATGAGGCATATCATCAAGCTTGCGACATGCTCCAAGTATTTCAAGAAGGCATCACTCACTAATTTTGCTCTTAAGGAGCTCAAACAAAGATGTTATTATAGGTACATGATCAGCCACAATTGCAGCAGGAGTTGCACAGAACGTGAATGGTTTTCTATAAATCTACGAAAATTCCTACATGTAGAATGCAATGTTATGACTATTTTTCGTGAAGACATCAAAGTCTAGTTTGATTCACAAAAACCAACACGAAAATGAGAAAACAGGACAATGCAATCAATGTTTCAAATTGCAGCAGTTTGAAAATGTCTTCACGCAAGCGATTGACCTGGTAAACAATGATTATTTGGCACGAATTATACCTAATTAGAAATATTATGATGCATTCTATGACTTTTGTGAAGGATGAAAATCCAATCGAATAAGTTTACTATCTCATTTCAGAGCAAATATGAGTCACACTCAAACAGGGCAGGACAGTATGGTGATGATTTTTTGAAGATTTGCCTAATCAAATCAACTCTAAAAATTCTAGAAAAAAGATATGTCATGACCAACATAATTTCGTAAAAATTTTATGCGAAAACCATCCCCAAAATCAAAAACAGAAAAATCAGTAGAAAATCAGTAAACAAACAACACGCTCAAAAACCAAAATCACCAAAACATCACATAAATCCAGCAGAAATCATCCAACTTTCGAGATGGATTTCAGGTACCAAACGAACTCCATTTGAGGCCCTTAACATATCAAATCGAAGCTTATCAAATGTAGATCGAACGTCTAGAACATCTCGAAGCCAAATAACGAGGTTTAAGACCTCAGACCAGCCTAACAAAAAGTTAGTTCAAAACCTACGATTTTTGCAGAACTAAGTAAACATGTAAAATCAAGTTTCAATCTCATCTTCAATCAATACAGCATCATCAAATCTCATCATACAACATCCAAATAATAGATCTAAACATGAGATATACACCTAGGGTTAGAGAGTCAAGCAAGTTAATTAAGTTTATATAAACCTGCAAACATCTGATTTGGCACAAAGTATGGTGCCTTCTCAAGTAACCGAAAGAAGGAAGTTGACTTCCATACTTTAGAAACCTGTCTTCTCACTCTTCCAAATCCTAGCATGAGACCAATGAGTAGTTTTAGGCTGGTATATGGCGCATGCTTCTCCGTCACATCTTACGTCTCTTCTCTTCTTTCTTTCAAATAAGCAATCCTTCCCCAAATAATAGATCAAGCTCATGATAACTAAGGCAATCCCTCTTTTGGAATTAATTAGTAACTTGAACTTGTTCATTAGGCTTCTTGTGAGAAAGTGAAAATAGAAATAAAAAGAACTTGGGCATCAACATGGTTCAATCGGTGTGATCTATTCATGAAACTGCATCACAAGGGAATAACATTACATGCATACGGAATCAGCTTTGTTCCACATCGATGTAGGGGCTGTGCCTCTAGGCCCTTACCAACTTAAACTTGTGTCCGTATCTTCACCCGAGACCAATTAAACGCGAGTCAGTAATCCACAACATAGCAGAATCATGTAGAGACTCCAAGGCTAAGGCAATGGCATGAGATGGTAGAACGTTGCATCTAAGGATCGCAAGGCACAGGCACAGGTTATCTTGAGAGGGTAGGGAAAAAATTCTTGATTTGAATCCAACAACATGGTGCATATACATCAGCAGATCGTAGCATCACAAACAAATTACCAAAACAAAGGCCACAATATTTGAATTCGAGGTCTAACCTTGCGAACCACAGAATGCAAGAATGCCAATCACTAATGTGTTTTGACAGTCCAAGAAGCTTCACGGTCAACCTCAGTTGATGTGTGGGAAGATAATTTGAATCATAGCACAATCCACAGCACGATCCTCTCTCAAAACTCAAAGCACAAAGCACGAGTTGCGTTATTGCAAGATCTAATACATCCCCCCAAAATAGAAGTGGTCAGACATCTGTCAGCACCATAGACCTCATGCATGACGTATTTGTATATATGGAAAACAAAATATAAAAAGTAACTATAGGTTGAATAAACCTTACTAGGTCACCTAGGTCAATGGTTCGCAATCTCGTAGAGGAAAGTAGAAAATTTATGTAAATGAGTACATGGGGACAGAAAATTTTCTTAGATTATAAACTCTCCGACGCTTATCTACATAGCTTTTCTAGCGACTCTACGCAGTCTTTCTCGAATAACTGCAACTGCATTCACTAACTGTTGAACTAACTTTGGGCCAGTGATCTTCCGTTTTTCGACTTCATCCCAACAAATTGGAGTTTTGCACGCTCTGCCATACAATGCTTCAAACGGTGCCATTTAAATACTCTGCTAATAGCTGTTGTTGTAGGCAAACTCGACAAGATGGAGTTGTTCTTCCCAGCTTCCCTTGCTCTTAAGTAATAAAAGAAAGAAGCACACGCAAACTCGCAGCATGTCCTCGAGGGTTTGAATTGTCTTCTCAGACTGGCCATTCGCTTGAGGATGATAGGTCATGCTATACTGCAGCTTTGTTCCCAAGGCAGTCTGTAAACTTTTCCAGAAGGTTGCTGTGAACTTCGGGTCTTGATCAGAAGTAATCGTCATTGGCACTCTATGCAGATGAACTATCTGACGCACGTACAACTCAGCATATCTATCCAGTGCATAGTCATTTCGTACAGCGATAAAGTGAGCAGATTTCATCAATCTATCAATCATAACTCATATGGAATCATTATTTCGCTGACTCCTTGGTAAGCCCATCACAAAGTCCATTGTGATGTGTTCCCATTTCCACTCGGGAATCTCAAGAGGTTTCAGAAGTCCTCCCAGCTTACAATGTTGTGCTTTCACTTGCTGACACGTCGGACACTTGGCGACATGTTTGGCGATATCCACCTTCATACCGGTTCACCAAAAGTGTTGACGCAGATTCTGATACATCTTCGTACTGCCTGAATGAATGATGTAACTACTATGATGAGCTTCTAACAAGATCTCTTTAAGCTCTACATCATCAAGTACACACAATCGTTCACGAAACTTTAGTGTTCCGTCATCAGAAATCTGAAAGTCAACCTTTCTCTTTTCTGCATCTTCTTGCAAAATCTTCTGGATCTCTGGATCTGTCAACTACAGCGTCTTGATTATGATCTGCATCTCCAGTTCAATTCCGAGGGTGGCTTGAAGATTTGAAAGGTGGCCTACCTCAAATTTGAAAACCAAATCTCGGGCTCCTTCGAGTAAGATCCACTCTTTAATCACCATCTACGCAGCTGAAGACTTCCTGCTCAACGCATCTGCGACCTTGTTAGCTTTTCCAAGATGATACAGGATGTCGTAGTCGTAGTCCTTAAGAAGTTCCATCCAACAACGCTATCTCATATTCAACTCATTTTGAGAGAATAAATACTTGAGACTTTGATGGTATGTGAAGACCCTGAACCTTTCTTCGCACAAGGAGTGTCTCCAAATCTTCATAACAAAGATGATTGATGTGAGTTCTAAGTCATGCGTCGGGTAGTTCAACTCATGAGGTCTCAACTGACGAGACGCGTATGCAACAACCATGCCATGTTGCATTAACACGCAACCTAGTCCTCTAAATGATGCATCACTATAGATCTCGTATCCTCCAGATCCAGATGGAATTGTTAGCATAGGTGCGGTAGTCAGCTTCTACTAAAACTCTTGGAAACTACACTCACACTTATCCATCCATACAACCTTCTCTTCCTTCTTCAGCAATCGAGTCATCAACATGGCTATTGCTGAAAATCCTTTCACGAATTGTCTTTCGTAACCTACCAATCCTAAGAAACTTCTGATTTCTGTCACAGTCATCAGTCTTGGCCAGTTGATCACGGCTTCAATCTTGGTTGAGTCCACGAAGATTCCTTCACCTGAAATTACGTGATCTAGGAACGCCACACGAGTTAACTAAAACTTGCACTTACTGAACTTAGCGTACAATCCATGGTTTCACAAAGTCTGAAGCACTATCCTCAACTATCTTTCGTGCTCCTCTGGACTTCTTGAGTACACCACAATTGTGATATCCTGAAATTCGACCCTGTTTTGATAAAGTGAAATGTGCATATCGTCGGCGCGCCTATGGTCCTTTTTCTTTGAGCTGATCACTCACGAGTTAGTTAACCTATTGGGTGAAGCCGTTAAGGGATATAACCGCGGTAAAATCCCTAAAAGCTACCTAATTGGTTGGATTGGACTAATATCCCGTCCGGTCGATTTTAATCATGAAATTTAATTCGATTTTGGGAATCGAATATTCGGGCGTATCATAATTCATTTTTAGGACCGTCTCATCGTCTATCAATTTATTGCCGAGTCCGAAATTTCAAGAAATAAATTATCAAAGGAAAAATCAAAGACCAAAAGAAAATAGAAAGGGAAAGGGAAAGAGAAAAGGAAAAGAAATAAGAAAAGTATTATAAGTTTATCTTTTTCTCTCTCTCTCTCTCTCTTCTCTCTCTCTCCTCCTCGTCGAATTCTTTTTCCCCACCGACTCACTTTCCTTTCTCTTTCTCTCTTTCTTTTTGACTAGTCAAAGCTTATCTCCTTCTCTCTCTTATCTTCTTCTCTCTTCTCCCCTTCGTGACCGAACCCCCCTCTTTCTTCTTTCTTCGCGAAAACTAGAAGAAGCCGAAGCAGTAGCTCGCGAGACGTCGCTACTCGTCCGCCGCCGCGCTCTCCGCCGCTCATCGCTCGCCTCCACTTCTCCCTTGCCCTCTCGCCTACCGCCTCTCTCTCTCTCTCTCTCTCTCTCTCTCTCTCTCCCTAGTTCGAACGAACCAACAAGACAGAGGTAGCAGCTCGCCGAAGCAGCCGTCGCCACCGCGTCGGAGCTAGACCGCTGCTCGCACCACACGCCGTGCGGCCGCCACTCCGCCAGCCCTCGTTTCCTCGCGCCCAGGTCTTTCCCATGTGTCTCCCGCCCCTGTTCCGCTTTGTCCAGCCACCGTGAGTGGCCGAGCAAGCCGCCGAAGCCGCCGTGCAGCCTTGCCGGACTGCCGCCTACCTTCCCGATCCTTCTCCAACCCTAACCATCTCTGTTTTCCCCTGTTTCGCAGCCGAACCAGCAAACCCACGAGTGGGTTTCTAGCCGGTTCGTGGGCCGTTTTGGGGTTTCGGGTTCCAGATCCGTGAGTTGGGAAGAAACGACCCTCGTGCCCCCGTCGGATTGATCCGACTTGCACGCGATTCCAGTGAGTAATCTCACTAATCCCGGATTAGTTGGTTAATTCTGCTTAAGGTTGGTTTAGTTTTAATTAATTATGTTTAGGTTGTTAGATTATAATAAATTAGCAATTGTTAGTCAATTGTGATGCCATTTAGGTAAATTGATTGCGTAATTAGCAAGTAGACGTGGTCTACTAATTATTGGAAGTGCCTCAGGATTTTCCCGACCCTTAGTAGGCTCCAATTAGGCTTTTCGGGCCTAAGTGGAATTTTTAGTATTTAAATAATAATTTTCGAAATTAATTAATTATTTATTTATTTTCCGAAAATTCAACGGTGATGGCCATGACCGGAATGTTATGCTGATGACCGTGGTGGAGTCCGTTTATTTAATCGGGCTTTATTTTAAGCTAAATCGAATTTCTTGTATTTAAATATTATTTTTGAAATTAATTATTTAATTATCTATTTTTGAAATTCAACTTGGATGGCCGGTGGATTTTTATGCTGATGATTGTGGTGTAGCCCGTTTATTTAATTGGGATTTAATTTGAGCTAAATTGGATTTATTGTAATTAATTATTAATTTTCGAAATTAATTAATTATTTATTTATTTATTTTTCGGAAATTAAAGTTGGGTTAGTTGACGACCGAAATTTCATGGCGATCGTCATGGTGAAGTCCGTTTATTTAATGGAGCTTTATTTTGTGTTGAATTGAATTATTTACAAAGGTTGGGAATTATTCTTTAATCGGAAAATCATTGGTTATTAATTGAAAAATAACCGGGCATTGTTTGATAATGCCAAATCTATTTGAGCGGACTATAGAAAATGTGGGAGTTATGGAAAGGAAAATATTATAATTTGGCTAAGGCCAGCCGTGTGCTCACGCACGATATTTTATCGGGTATTTTTAATACAAAAAAATTAGGCCATGGCATTATTTGAATTGAGGAATTTAAATGCGCGGCACAATGTCATTGGGCCATGAGGGATTAATCGTGTGTTGGCTTATAGTTGAAGCAAGATGATTATTGGAAGTTGATGTGATGTGTGTTGTGTTGAAGGAAACCAATGGATCATGAGCAGGTAATGGACTAAGTACTACACAAGTAGAAGACTTCGTGTGAGTTACCTCTAGCACCTTATACCATTGCTTATTGTAGTCAATGGCTAAGTATTACATGGTGACCTGAGCCGCATGGGAATTACCTCTAGCGCCTTGCAGCATTGTAATGCATAGTGAAAGGCTAAGTGCTACATCTCGTGTGAGTTACCTCTAGCGCCTTATACTATTGCTTTTGTAGTGAAGGACTAAGTACTGCACGATAGCGAGACTTCGTGTGAGTTACCTCTAGCGCCTTATACTATTGTTACTTGTGGTCAAGGACTAAGTGCCGCGCGATAACGAGACTTCGTGCTGGGGTCACCTCTAGCGCCTTGAGCCTATATTTGAGTGGGAATGTTGAATGGGAATGTTGAGATTAATTATCAAGTATAGATGAAATCATCTTTATGGTTTGATTCGTTTGTCATGGATTGACTTATTGAACTGAATTGGTCGGGGAAGGGTCATCGTTGACATGTAATCGACTAGGTCGATTGATCATTGTTTTGATCTGATGTTGTGAATTGCTTGATTGAATGGAAATGACCGTAAGTGGTCTCGTTGACGTGTAATCGACCGAGTCGATTTGATCGATGCTTCGATCAGTGATGTGATTGCTTGGGTGTTTATTTAAACTATGCTAATATGCAAGTGGAATCTGAGGCCAAGGTAAGTCCTCCGACTCATGTTGTGTTTAGGCAGCCTATAGTATAATAGTTTACTAATCGGGCTTAGTGGGGTAGAACTCGCTGAGACGTAGTCTCATCTCGATTTTGGGAAAACATTTCAGGACCCCGATGAGAAGCTGAGGAGGAGGAATCTGAGTGGGAGAACTCTGAGGTGAAACCTAAGGAGAAGAATTTTGAAGAAAAAGATAATCCCGAGAGGGGCCTTGAGTATGGCTCGGATGGACTAAGATTCCATCTTCTTTTGTGATCTTCATTTTGATGTGAATAGTTATCAAGTTCTCTGGTTTGTGTTTTGTATAAAAGTTTGGTTATAAGTTTCAATATGAAAAATATGGCCCTACTTTTCTATCCCATTGTTTTACTGTCTGGGGATTTATAACTGCTTTTGCATGTGCTTAATATATGAAAGGGTCGGCGATATAAAATCCTGGGATATCACATTATAAAATCAACCAATAGAGAAGGATGTGTGTGTGCCCGAGAATCGGGGCGTGACAAGAATGTCGTCGATAAACACTATCACAAACTAATCCAGATACTCATTGACACTCGGTTCATCAAATCCATGAAAGCAGTTGGGACGTTGGTTAAACCAAACGACATTACGATGAACTCATAATGACCGTAATGCGTACAAAACACCGTCTTCGGTATGTCTTCCTTCATGATCCTCCGCTAATGATATCATGTCCTCAGGTCAATCTTAGAAAATATCGACGCTCCCTGCAATTGGTCAAACAAGTCGTCAATTCTCAGCATCGGGTACTTGTTCTTGATTGTCATTTAATTGAGTTGTCGATAGTCGATGCAAAGACGCAATGAACCATCTTTCTTCTTCACAAACAGAACTGACGCTCCCCAAGGTGATGCTCTAGAACAGATGAATCCCTTATCCAACAACTCCTGCATCTGAACCTTTAGTTCTTTCAGCTTTGACAATGCTATTCGGTAAGGAGCCTTAGAGATTGGCTCTATCCCGGGGGCCAACTCAATTACAAACTCGATCTCCCTTTTTAGGGGCAAACCAGGTAATTCTTTCGGAAACACATCTAGAAACTCTCGTACCACTGTAATGTCTTTGATCTTCTGCTTCTCAACTGTCGTATTCACGACAGTCGCTAGGTAACCTTGGCAACCCCCGTTTAACAAACAGGTTGCCCTAAGTGATGATATTAAAGCAATCGAGGGTCCTCCTTGACTTCCAATAAACTCGAAACTTTCACCCGTTAACGGGTTAAATTGAATCGCTTTAACAATCCATAGTAGCTCGTTGCTTGGTGAGCCAGTCCATGGCAATTATCACATCAAAATCATACATGGCTAGGACTATCAAATCTATCATTCCCTCTCACTCACCAATAACTAACTTGCAACTAGGACAACCTACTGTAGACAACACCTTATTCTTTAACGTGGTAGATATATTAACAACTGACCCCAACGATTCAGGACTCAATCTTACCAACTTAACATACTGTTTAGCAATAAATGAATGAATAGCTCTAGGATCAAATAAAGCATAAGCAACATGGTCGTTCAGTGAGACCGTACCTGTGACCACGTCAGGTTAGTCCTCAGCATGTCATATAGTGACAGCGTACACCCTTCCTTGAGCTGGAGGTCTATTTAATCTGCCCTATGATGCATTCTACGACACATATCCCATTTTCTAACCCATTGGTGGCAGCGGTGGCAACTGCGATCCCATCGGCCTTCGGGGAAAATCCCTAACTAGGTGACCTTGCTGGCCACATCCATAGCAAGCACTCATCTTAGAATGGCACGGGGCTGATTCGTGTCGCCTCCGGCAGAAGTGATACACGCCATTGTGGCTCGGCACTAACTTTCCTATCCCACTTATCTATTGGGTGAAATGAGATACCTTCCTCCAGTTATAGGTTTCTTCCCAAACCAATTGCCATCTCTATTTGAATCGAACTGTGACCTAGATACGATGGCTCGTTCGTTCAGGTTTCTTTCTATCAGTTAGGCCCGTCCATAGAGCTCATTGTAATCTTTCAGATCGAACAACACTAGCGGATCTTTCAACTCTGGTCGAAGGCCATTCCTGAACCTCCTAACTTTGTCTTCCGGATCTTCTACCAATCTTAGGGCATACTATGATAGCTCGGCAAACTTTGCCTCATACTGGTCTACAGACATTAGACCCTGACGAAGGCGTTGGAATAACTCCATCTTCTATTCCCTAGCATTATCAAAAAAGTACTTGCCATTAAAAGTTTCAACAAAGGCGTTCCACTCCAGAACCACACATTTAGGGAACACTCTACCTCTGGTGGTCCTCCACTAGGTACTTACATTGCCCTGCAATTGATATATTGCAAGGACAACCTTCTCTTCCTCGATGCACCTCAGTAGTGCAAAGGCCTTTTCCAAGTCTTAGATCCAAAGGGTTGTAGCCTCAGGGTCTCCTGCACCATTAAACCTCAGCGGGTTCAACCTCAAAAGCTACTCAACTAGCTTTTGCATCAGCCTCTCAGCAATCACGTTCCTAGGTGGAACCTCGGCAGGTGCGGCGGCAACAGCGACAGTAGCATTAGCAACAACAATAACGATTGCTGTAGCGGTGGCGGCGGTGGTGGTAGCTTGATTCTAGGTCTTCTGACTCATCAAATTCCCCAAGGTCTCGAGCGCCTACACAATCCCATCGATTCTAGGATCGCTAGGTGCTGCTACACCAACATCGACCTATGGTTGCACTATTCTACTCACGCTGGCCTGAGCCAGCGCTCTTCCTCGGATACCAACCCTTGTCGGTGTCCTACCCCGAGTGACAGATCCTATCGACCTCTTCCTAGGAATTCTCTACTCCTGATCACTCATAGTGCGATCCTTACAGAGCCTACTTTCATATTCCACACAGAATTAGAAACTAAGTAATCACACAAAACAATCTACCAATCAACTATCAATCACATGCATTAGCATAAGAAAAAGGCATTTTCTACTAACTATCCCATAACCCATCGCTTCGGGCCAGGATGTCACACCCCGAAACTTGAGCACCCGCACATCCCTTGATGGTCGACTAAATTGCAATGTTCCCAGGACACATCGTCAACCCAAACGATTCATGCACATGCAGAAACGAAATAACAATCTCCAGACAACAATCAACATGGGATAGAAAAACAGGACAACAAATTCAAACAAACCACATTTTATAAACAACCAAGTTTATAAACATAACTAGGCTATACACAAGGGCTAACTCCAAAAAGAAGAGCTGCTAAGCCATCTATGCACTAGGCTCCTCATCCATGGGCTCAGGGTCCACCACAACACCGTCAGGGGTGTCGAGATTCATCGGGTGCGCTGCTTCCCCTTCCCCAGTCCCAACAATAGGCCCATCGAAACCTAGAAGGGGACCCTCCTGACCCCCCTGAGGGAAGCTAATGTACCACGCTATGAATCTATGAGATACCAACTGAGGTAGGCCCTCATTGATCAAAACCGTGGTCTCAACCAACTCCCAGCTTAGGATGGTCCCGAGAATGGGGAAGTAGGTAAACTCAAACTCCATCATTTGCGGGACCCCACACCGCATGTGACGTGCCTCCATCTAGAGACCTGAAAATTGTAAGCCATGACGGGGTGAGACAATGTCTCAGCGAATTCATGCCCTAAACCTTGATTAGGAAGGAAATACACCTAGAGGCAGCCTAACACCATCAAATGAGACTTACCTCGCCTCAACACCTCCCTGCACATCAGCATAGTTCATATAACGTAAGCATACTTCCAATGTATTCAATAATTGAAACGCTTCACTTTACACATATCAATCAATCATAGGGGTTACGATTATAATGGCCAAATCGTTGTGACACGTCCCATTCCGTGCCACACAATTTTGTCTCATAATCAGGTACGGTCAAATCACTCAATCAAGCGTTCCAAAAAGTTATGACCCAACGGCCACGGCCAACTCAACAATCAGTGATCAAGCGGCATAGCCGGGCGTCATCTCGCCCAATCGAGCATGGCAACGTCTACCTCTAGACAGCATTCCTGAATGAGCATCGGTCCGGCCTCCATTATGACCGACATCCGTTGACGTGAGGCATTTCCGAAGGAGCATCATACGACATAAAAGCTCATGACGGGTTCTCATAACGATCACACCCACATCCAATCCCGGCCAAAGACATCGTGCTTTGAACTCAAATGCCTCAATTAAAATAATGTGCTTGGCCTATTTTCTTCATATTAAAAACACGCAGTAAAATAAGTGTGCATGGATACACGATCAAGTTGAACCATAAAAGGTGATATCCTCTCTTTTTAAAAATCCCACTATTTAATACAATACTTAAAAACATTTTTGGCATCAGAAACCAACACCCACTATTTTTCTAATTAAATGCCATAAATACAAAATTTTGGATTAACAACTCAAAATCACCAATCAGCATCCAATTGCACAATTTAACACTCAATTGCATAAACTAACCATACCACGACAATCAGCATGAAATTCTAATGACCGGCTATCCCAGTATAATTTCCGGATAATAATAAACAATTAATAAAGTAAAAAATAATTAAATTAAATCACAAATTAAACTATATACACTAATCTAACCACCTAATTGGACTTATTAAATTAATCTACCTAAGCTAAATGTACATAATCTACTAAACTAACTAATCAAATCAATTAACCCCCTAATTGGCTTAACCAACTGATCTAATTTAACCAAACAAGCTAATTAATTACCCTAATATAACTTAGCTTAATCTAACATTTCCCTAAGCATAATTAACCTCCTAATTAAAGTTTAGAAAGTAAACTCACTGGTTTAACGAGCCGATGAGTTCACAGCGACGGTGGAGGCAAGCAAGACTCAGGCCTAAAGCGACACCCAAGGAGGTCCAGAAAGGCCCAAAAACAGCCTTGGAAGGCCCACAGCCGAACAAGGATTTTCGGTTTTGTGGCTAGCTGGAGTAGCTGGTCGAAAGAGCTAGGACGGCGTTGGAACGGGCACAGTGGGGCCAGGTGGCGACGGTAACAGCTCGTGGACGACTACAAGCGACCAAGCAAGCAATGATGAGCGGCCAGGGCTGACGGAGCTACGATGGGCGACTAAGGCTTCAGGACTCGGTCAGCTTAGCAGACAGCAAGAGCGCTTGACCGGCGAGACTGAAGGCACGATCGAGCAGTTCGGGCGACGGCTTGGACGGGTGGCGGTGGCTTGCGATGAAGGCTGGCTAGTCTGCTAGTTCTCTAGTTCTAAAACAACAACAATTGAGGAGAATTGCTAAGGAAGTAGAAGAAGCTATTGCAGGCTGAAGGGGGGACAAGATGTGACACCCCTTGACACGATCCCCGATCCGCTAGGGTCGCCACAGATTACTTACCTTTCACTTGACCTAATAACGTGCCACTCTGATACCATTTCAATTGTAGTGGGTCCATAAATCCTAGAGGTTCATACCATCTCAATCGGTCCCAGCGCAGTTCAAATTAACAGAAGCATACTCAACATCTCTCTAACCTGTACACAAACTAAATTATATGATGCAGTACACACCAACTACAACCATTTATATATGTATTTTAGGGCCGAATCACTTTTATTTACATAATTAAGATGGATTTCACAAGTTGGTACAACAAAAGGCCAAGACTTTAAGTAAGCTCGGCTAAACCCAAAAAGAACCCGACTATTATATTAGACATGTACATCTATCCATCAGCTAGTGTCGGCCATCCCAAAAAGTGTCAACCTCCACCAGTCACATGCTCCTATCATACCCATCCTGTTGCATCAGCCGATGGCGGCGGCAGCATCCCTATGATCCTCCCATCTCAACGAACATGGACAAATAAGAACTCCTAGACTAAGGGGCCATCAGATAGGCCCACATCGTACATAACCAAAACATGGATGCGAATAAACACCATACTATGAACACCAACGTAGGGGTGCTCCGAGCACTCGACCTCAACATCATACGGTAATCCATAAAACGTACCACACGTGAAAGGTGCTAGAGGCATCTCTTAATCTGAAATGTTAGTTCCCACAGGGGTGAGTATAATCACTCAATAATAAAGATCCACCAAACTACACAATGCAACAAGCAAGACAATCAAGATATCACGAGTAAAGCACATATCATCCATGCTATCAAGCATACATCACCATGTGGTCGTGCATATATCACCATGCAGTCATACATATCTCACCATACCATCGTGCATATACCACCATGCAATCATGCTTGTATTTCCATGAGATTCATCCCATGCCATATGCACATACATACGCATGATTCATGTCATTCATACACTCATGTATACATTCCCATAAGATCCATTCAAGCATTCATGATCGCATTCTCAATATCAAATAGCATCAATTTATTTTCATAAGCAGATCATGCATCATGCTATATGCACACACCCATGTGCATGATTCAATTTTCCGTTTTATCTTTCAAGAGGATCTTATTATTTTTCATCCAGCGACCAATGTTTGCATCCCTCATTTATCGTTCATACCGAACTTGGCATCGCGATGAACCTCTGACACAAACCTCCAAGCATCCGGCACAAACCTCCGGGCATCTCGCATCCCATCTAATATCATGAGGAATCCCCCCAGCACAAACCTCCAGGGCTTCCGGGATTACGTACCGACATACCACTAGGCACCCCCTTGGAATTACGTACCGTATACCACCAGGCATCTCAAAACTCCCGAGGACCCTCCGGCACAAACCTCCGGGCATCTCGACACTCCCGGGGCACGGTCGGCTCACACCTCCGACGGTATCATTATTATCACAATTTATAATCACATATATGTCTCATTTTCAACATGGCATTTGATGCAACAATATCAAAGGTCTAAACTAGTTTTTTGATGTCATGTAATATGCCCAATGTCACCATATATGCAGTGCACATAACACCCATGATATCACATTTCATAAAGCAGTTCATTGGTTTTTGAAAATATAACCAATTTTCGGGTAAAACAGAATGCACCTCTTTAGTACAAATTCTTGCAAAATTGGTAAGCAATCTCAATAAATTCTGAAAATTTAACATGATGTAAAAAAAAATCAAGAGGGAGATATTTCATGAAGAAAACCATGTCAAGAAAGTTTCACATCAATCACATAGATCCATACATCACAGCAAAAGAAATTCCAGCGCCACTTTTGCACAGTTTCGGAAATAATTTCGATTAAGCCCATAATGAACTCCGAAAATTATTAGATTTTAATATGTTATATATGAGATCTAAAGGTAAAAGTCCCATGAAGAAATAAAAGTCTAATTCCTTCTAGATTAAAAGATATGACTCTTTCAAAGAAAATCATTTCCCCAATCAATATTGGTTCGTTTATGCTCAAATTTCAGTATGTTTCTCCTCAAGATGTCTTCTACAACTCTTATCAAGAACATGAGATCAAATTCGTACTAGATAATTTCACAAAATTCACAGAATCACAATAGACCAACATAACAGTTTCCAGATCTAGTTTCTTCAAAGGAAAATTATTTCACCAACCAATATTTGTCCGTTTTATCTCAATTTTTATTATGTTAATCTTCAAGAAGTTCTCTACAACTTTCATCAAGAAGTCGAAGTGAGATTCCAACTAGAAAATTGCATGCAGCTCACGAAATCACAAAAGGTCAAACTGTTTCTACATGCAGTAACTCACTTAGAACACTACCACCATTCATTCGAGTTTCCAGCATTCAACATTACAGTTCAAGCATTTCCAGCATTCAACATTACAACCACAGCAAGCAAAGGGTAGATCAATGGACTCTACTTGCCTCTAATCCAAAGAGAATCACAGCAAACAAGAACGGCGGGGCAAGGCAGCTCGACGGTGGGACTAGGCGCACGCATGGCAGCAACGGACCTCCTTCTTCCTTTCTTCTCTCGCACGCTCGCTCGGTCTCCCTCTCCTCTCGCACGACGTCTCTCTCTCTCTCTCTCTCTCTCTCTCTCTCTCGATCGATCGACAACCCCCTCATCAATCCGCCTCTCCTCTCTTTTCTTACCTTCAATGATTAGTTAGTAATCATTACTTTGCATGCAAGATGACACTTGGTAAGTCCCCTAAGCCACTTGTTAATTTTTCCATGCAAGTTGATGAGCCTTCCTTTGGGCTAGCCTCTCGATCCGTTCCTCCCATGGTCGACAGCCTATTGGGCTTCTTGGGCCGGTCGAACGATGGGGCTATGGGCTGGTCTTTGGGCTTAAAATTTCGGCCCACTCCTTTTAATAATCTACTATAAATCCCCACTTATATAAATACCTAATTGCAATTTCTAAGGCCATAAAACTTGCAACTTAAATCAATAAAATCCAATCTATAAAACACATGGCCAAGAATAAAATTTTCCTATCAAATAATTATCCATTAAAAAGCTCGGCCTTGATCTTATTGCAAATCATGGGTCAAATGGTTACAATATAATTTGATGGCGCTTCTATCACTTATCCATGGTTCATAGCACATTTAGGGATTGTCATGAAATTCTAGGACACAAATATTTATTTCATCATTCCTTGGTCCCCAAAGTCCAAGCTCTATCACTAGCAGCCATTTTCCCACTCAAGCGTCTCCAACAAGCCTTACTTGAGGTCCAAAATGTTGCAGCCCCCATGGCCTACGAATTTCATGCTTTCCAACTTCAATTTATTCACAACCATCTCCAATTAATCTCTAGTTAACCTCAATTCAATGGCCAATAATACCAAGGTAGGAGCCCACACTAAATTATTGCGTTCCCATCACCATTTGATCTAACTTGAAGGCCAAAAATGCACACAAAAATGGCCCTCCGTATTTCTCAGTATTAAATCACCAAATTTCGATTTTTTGCTGAACATCCAAGCTTGCCGAAAATTCTGGTAAGGATGAGTCGACAATCCTAAAATAAATCGTGACACACGAGAACTTTCAATTTCTGAAACCGGGTTCAATTTCGTGGTTAATTACAACCAGATGCGATTTTAACGTGACCTAACGTACCGAGCAGCTTTTAAGAATTTTTAACGCATTTGACCCGTGGTTAATTATTTTCAATCCACATTGTACATCTTCATCTCATTGACTATCGGTTGTCATAAAAATCTCAAGGTTTTAATTACGGGCACACGATACATAATTGATAGAAAAATCGGTTTGGTGCTATTCGACAAGAATTTTGCAATCAGGTGGAATCACCCACACTTTAATTACATGTCTTTGTCAAATCGACCTATCTCCGGTCTCTGGTCAATTTTAATAGTACCGTATTGACCCTTGCAGATTAGCATGGTCGAGCAGTCAATTTCTGATCGAATTCTCAAGTTAGTTGCGTTTAGATTCCTTAACGGCTTCACCTGATAAACTAGTTATTTCGTGAGTAGCCGACTTAGAGAAAAAGGCCATAGGTGCATCAATGAAAAGCCCATTTCATTTAGTCGAAAGCAAGGTTGAAAATCAAGATGTCACAACTTTTCCCTTCTTATAAAAATTTCGTTCTCGAAATTTAAACCATTACCAGTCTTAAATAAAAATGTGGGGGTACTATCATCTCATTGAATCTTCACTTTCCCAGGTTTCCCCTTCTGTCCCTTGGTGTTGCCAGACCACTTTGACTAACGAGATCGCCTTGGTACGCACAAGATTCTACAAGAGGATGCAAATAAGAGAAAGCCTGACTTTCATATGTCTAAAGACGAAACACTAAAGTTTCATGGACAATTGTGTTTACCTGATGATGTAGAGCTTAAGGAAGAGATCCTGTCAGAAGTTCATCATAGCAATTATAGCATTCATCCAAGCAGTACAAAGATATATCAAAATCTGCGTCAACATTATCGGTGGACCGGTATGAAGGCGAATATTGCTAGACATGTCGCTAAACAAGTGAAGGCATAGCACTACAAGCCGGGAGGATTGTTGCAACCTCTCGAGATTCCTGAGTGGAAGTGGGAACACATCACAATTGATTTTGTGATTGGGTTACCAAGGAGTTAGAGGGGTAATGATTCCATATGGGTTGTGGTTAACAGATTGACGAAGTCTACTCACTTTATCGCCATAAAAAAGGATTTCGCATTAGATAGATAAGCTAAGTTGTACGTGCGCCAGGTAGCTCGACTACATGGAGTTCCAGTGATGATTACGTTTGATTGAGACCCAAAGTTTACAACAACCTTTTGGAAAAACTTACAGATTGCCTTGGGAACGAAGTTGCAGTACAGTATGCCCTATCATCTGCAGATGAATGGCCTATTTGAAAGGACGATTCAAACCATCGACGACATGTTACGAGCTTGTGTGTTGGATTTTAAGGGAAGTTGGGAGGAACAGCTTCATCTAGTTGAGTTCGCCTACAACAACAGCTATCAGCAGATCATTCAGATGGCACCGTTTGAAGCGTTGTATGGCAAAACCTGCAGAACTCCAATTATTGGGATGAAGTCAGAGAGTGAAAGATTACCGGCCCAAAGTTAGTTCAACAATCAGTGGATGTAGTTGCAATTATTCGAGAAAGACTGAAGACCACTCAGAGTCGCTAGAAAAGCTATGCACATAAGCGTCAAAGAACATTTGAATTCCAAGTTGTTGAGCACATCTTTTTGAAGGTGTCACCAATGAGGGGTACTTCGCACTTTAGCAAGAAAGAGAAGCGGAATCCAAGGTACATTGGTCCCTTTGAAATTCTAAAGAGAATAGGGGCTCTAGCATATCATCTTGCATTGCTACCAAGACTAGCACAAGTGCATGACGTCTTCCACGTGTCGATGTTAAGAAAGTACGAGCCTGATCCAACCCACGTGCTGAATTTTGAAGAATTAGATGTGTATGATAGAGTGTCGTACATAGAGAGACCAGTTTAGATTGTGGATCACAAAGAACAAGTGATGCATACCAAGACAGTTCCCTTAGTCAAAGTGGTTTGGCAACACCTAGAAAATAGAAGCAGCAACATGGGAAAGTGAAGACTTGATGGGATGACAATACCCTCGCCTTTTTTAAAAAGATTTGTAATGATTTAAATTTCGAGGGCGAAATTTTTATAAGAGGGGAAGAGTTGTGATATCCTGATTTTCGACCTTATACTAATTATATGAAATAGGTATTTCATCGACACGCCTATAGTCTTTTTCTCTGAACTAATCACTCACGAGATAACTAATATATCAGGTAAAGCCGTTAAGGAATATAAACGCGACAAACTTGAGAATTCGATCAGAAATCGACTAGTTGTGACACCCCGAACCCTTCGCAGGTCGTCACCAACGCCAATGTTACTCCTTATTACCTTTCTGCTTTGAAGAAGATGCGTCCTAATTCATAGACACATTTTAAAT
This sequence comes from Eucalyptus urophylla, assembly GCA_026873135.1. Classification (NCBI taxonomy): domain Eukaryota; kingdom Viridiplantae; phylum Streptophyta; class Magnoliopsida; order Myrtales; family Myrtaceae; genus Eucalyptus; species Eucalyptus urophylla. Next base: position 35,765 of record JAOPUP010000231.1, on the reverse strand, counting down.
ATTAAAAAAAAACGGTCCCAGTGTAACTCATTAGCGAAAGCAATTTAAAACATCACCATCTCTCCCCCTACCAACCATGATACAAATACACACCACTAATCACCATAATTTATAAACAAGCCACGACACTTTATTTACATATATTTTCAAGATGAGACTTCTTTTGGGTCGGTACATCAAAAGGAAAAGCTAGGACTCAGCCATGTCCAGCCTAAAACCTCAAAAAAAAAAACCCTCAACCCTCTACATCGCATGTGCACAACCCCCATCATAAGTGTCGGCTAACTATCCAAAAAGAAACAACCCATACTCGTCACGCACAGGCCTCACACCCAGTCCGATGCGTCAGGCGGCGGCGGTGGCAGCATCCCTCTCATCACCCCATTGCGGCGAACATGGACAGAAACAAACTCTTGGACAATCGGGCCCCCAGCCAGGCCTATGTCGTACGAGACAAAACAACTCACACGTATGTAGGTGAGTTCAGGTACGGAAGGATAGCTGAACTCCTCACACTCTACCTCGACGTCGGACGGTAACCCAAAAAATGCACCACGCTTGACGGCAGGAAGCGGCATATTGCTAATCTGAAATGTTGGTCCCCAAAGGGGTGAGTACAACCACTCAGCAGATAAGGAATCCAATAACAACTCAATGCATCATGCAATCATACATGCATTGCAGGCGTTACTTACCTTGAAGCCATGCGCATACTATCATGCATCATCATATCAATTTATAACACATACATGTGTATCATCATCATATCATACATGTCATCATCATGACATCATTACATTACACATGTCATCATCATCATGGCATCATTACATCATACATGTCATCATCACATTACACATGTCATCGTGCCATATCATATATCATCATCATTCATCATCACCATGCATATCATATCATGGGTGATCATCATTATTTCACATCACATATCATCATCATTATCATGCATATCATCATGCATATCATATCATGGGTGATCATCATTATTTCACATCACATCATCATCATCATCATCATGCATATCATCATGCATATCATATCATGGGTGATCATCATTATTTCACATCACATATCATCATCATCATCATCATCATGCATATCATCATGCATATCATATCATGGGTGATCATCATTATTTCATCACATATCATCATCATCATCATCATCATCATCATCATCATCATCATCATGCATATCATCATGCATATCACATCATGGTTAAATTTCCACTTTTAGCTTTCAATTTATCAATTTTATCATCCCCTCGGGCAAAGACCTCCGAGGCTTCCGACATTCAGCCTCCCAGGCCACCGGGCATCCGGCCCCCCACATTCCGGGCATCTCGTATCCCAACTAGCATCACGAGGCATTCCCCTCGGGCAGAACCCTCCGACAGGGCTTCCGGCATTTACACTCCCTAGCCGGGCATCCCGCACCCCAATCCTGGCATCGAGAGGCATTCCCTTCGGGCAAAGACCTCCGACAGGGCTTCTGGCCCCCCACATTCCGGGCATCCTGAATCTCCTAAGGAAATTCGGCAATGCATCTCTATACATTCCGGCCTCATCCTCCACCACAACCACTTCCTCACTTATCATTATCCACATTTACCATTATTTTGATCTCAATTTAACATGGCATATGGCATAACATCAAACAAGTAATACTTGGCATAGGATTCACACATGCATCACAATTCAATGTCATACATATACCAAGACTTTATCATATGCATCTCGATTCAATGTCATACATATACCAAGACTTTATCATACATACAACAAGATAAATTTAATGGAATTTATGGCCAATAAAATAATCTATTTTTATTTATTTATTTATTTATTTATTTATATTATTATTATTATTATTATTATTATTATTATTATTATTATTATTATTATTATTTAATTTCCAACTTTTGTCATCTCCATAAATTTAATATCAACAAATTCCCAAAATTATAAAAATCACAGAAAGTATTAAACAAGCCAATAGGATGATAATTTCATACAAAATACATGGCCAAATAGCATTTCACACAATTTCCCAATTTTCACAAAACATCATATAATTTTTGGATGAAACCAGAATGCACGGTTTCCGAAGAAATTCGATTAAAATATCCATATAGACTACAAAAATTACGAAATTTTACAGAGTTATAGCCAAGACATTTTCGTACAACTTTCATGAAGAACTCCAAGCCAGATTCTTTTTAGATTATTTTATACAACCTCACGAAGCTTCTGGACCAATTACCGCATCGTCCAGTGTACACATCACCGAAATATTGAGATTTCATCTACCTATTCTCTTTCGTTTCCTCTGAAATTTGGATATGTTATACATAAGATATCCTCTACAAGTTTCATGAAGAGATCTAAGTCAAATAACCAGAGTATAGTCATCATTTATGTCCATGAAGTCTCGGCTATCTCGGAATACATCACCAGAATCATCATCTTCAAGATCTAGTTGATTTACTAGACTATACTTGTTCATTTCACTTAAAATTTGAGTATGTTGTATTTTAAGATGTCTCCTACAACTTTCATGAAGAAATTGAAGTGAGATTCTCATCACAAACCAACATGCAACCACGAATCCAGCAAGAGGTCAGTAAAAACTCTCCAGATCTGAGGTCTCCGTAGGATAAGACTTTAACCCCTCAAATCTCCATCATTTTCCACGAAATTTCAGTATGTTGTAGTTCAAGATGTTAGCTACAACTCTTATGAAGAAATCGAAGCCTAAATCGGACTCTAAACACACATGCAAGCTCAAACAAGTTACTGACTCACACGATCCGAGCAAGAACAGTCACACCATTCACACACAACTCATCCATGCTTCGGTTTTTCTCATCTAGTACCCAAAAGCTCAACATGCAAACGACATATAAGCATGCAAGAGAAGCTAGAGGACTCCCACTTGCCTCTAGACCGGTCGGTCGACGGCATACGGCGGCGAACACGGCTGCACACGGCGGACGGACGGCGGTTCCCTCCTCCTTTCTCTCTCGGCCGTTCCCCCCTCTCGCACGATCTCTCTCTCTCGCACAACTCTCTCTCTCTCTTTCTCCTTGGGCGAGCAAATGGCCGGCCACCCTCTCTCTCTTCCTTCTTATACCCCCCTACAACTCATCATTAGCAATCATGAGATTGCCTTAACCATGGCCAATGCATGGCCTTCTCCTTTGCCACTTGTCTTATTGAAATTTTGAATTGGGTTTGGGCTTCTTGGGCTTGGGCCATCCGGCCACTCTTGGCCCTCCCCCTTGCTCGACGGCAGCCCACTTGTGGGCTTTAATGGGCCGGCCAACTTGGCCCATTAAAGTTCCACTCTTGGGCTTAAGGCCCAATCAAATTTTTTACCCCCTTTTTTTTTTGAATTCTTCTATAAATATTTTTTTCAATTTCAATTTTCATCTTGGCCAAAGTCTTGGGGCATCTTGTTTATTGAAATTTAATTTATCAAATTAAAATTTTCACAATCATATGCACAAATCATCTAATTAAAAGACTAATGGCTAAAGCATAAGCCATGGAAATTTTTATCCCCTAATTAGGAACTTTAACACACCTTATGGCTTGGCTTTGAATTTTGGGATGCCACACTAGTCAACCGTGCTAATTTGCAAGGGTTAATATGGCACCATTAAAATCGATTAGAGGCTAGAGATAGGTCGATTCGATGGAGGCACGTGATTAAAGTATAGGTGATTTCACCTAATTGCAAAATTTGCGTTGAACAGCACTAAACCGATTTTTGCTGTCGATTTTGTACACAGTGTCCGTAATTAAAACTTTGAAATTTTTACGACAACTGGGATTTGCCTATAAGTCGAAGATGCACATTATGGATAGAAATAATTGACAATTGGTTAAACACGCTAAAAAATCTTTAAAACTACATGATAGGTTAGGTTATGCTAAAATTGTGTTCGGTTGAAATTAACCACGAAATTGAACCCAGTTTCAGGAATCGAAAGTTCCAGTGTGTCAAGATTTATTTTAGGATCGTCGACTCATCCTTTGAAGAATTTAGTTAGGTTATTTGGATTAATGTAGTTAGTTTAGTTAATTATTTTAGTTAGTTAAATTAAATTAGCCTAGTTAGGTTATTTACATTTAATTAAGTGCTTTAATTTAAATATTTCGTAATTTATTTAATTAAATAAAATTTATTCAATTATTTATTATTTAGCGAAAATTATACGGGGATAGTCGATCGTCAGAATTTTGTGCTAATTGTCGTGGTATAGTTGGTTTGTGCAATTGGTTGTTAATTTATGCAATTGGATGCCGATTGATGATTTTGAATTATGATTTCAAAAATATGGAATTTTGGTATTTAATTAGAAAAACACCAGGTGTCGGTTTTTGACGCCAAAAAGGTTTTTAGTACTATATAAAATCGTGAAATTTTAAAATGGGAGAATATTACACTTTGTGGTCCGATTTGACTATGTGTCCACGCATACCTATTTTACCGAGTGTTTTTAATATGAAGATAATAGGTCAAGTTCATTATTTGAAATGGAAGTATTTGAGTGCAAAGCATAATGTTCTTGGCCGGACATGAATGTTGATACCTAAATTTTGGCGACCCGTTTAGTCATTTATCGCATTAAAAATTAAGAGCTAATTTTATTCCTGAAAAAAAATATTAATTGCATAGCATATAGATTTAAGTGCATTTATTTTTACTTTGCATATTTTGCATTTATTTGTTGGACCAGTGACATGTGGGTTCAAATTAGTGGTTTTCAACTTTAACTTGGTAGGCCGGACTAAGCCCACGAAGCGAGCAAATTGGCCCAAAAATTAATGATAAAAATTATCTCATGAAAAATAGGAATTTAAATTTTTTTGGGGATATGATGAATTTTTTTTATAGGGCGGATGTGAAAAACAAATATTGCGTTCGACAAAATGAATATTGCATTTGGAAAAAGAATCTTCGTAGATATCGATTTGAAAAAATTAAAACCATAATCGGTGACCTATAAATAGGTTGTTCGTATAGGATTTTGGGGGGACACACAATAGAAATACACGGCCATGTTGAGGTTTTTCTTTAGTTTTCACGTCGAAGGGGGCTTTTTCTCGAATTTTAGGTCGAAATTTCAACACAAAAAGAGAGTTTTTTGTTTCTTACTTCGTAGGGTCAAAGGTAAAAAAAAAAAAAGGAGAAATAGAAAAAAGCTTGAGGAAACATGAAGAGGGGAAAAAGCATAAGAAAAAGTACAATCAGCAGGGGGGTGAGGGGACATTTACTGTTCATTGTCTTCCTCACCCTTGCAACCCGCGTCTGCAACCGAACGCCGTCCCGACAATCGCTAGCTCCTCACACTCATCGCCCGCGCCTGCATCCGGCCACCGCACGGCACCACAGTCACCCAAAGCTGCCGCCGTGCCAATCCACGACACCTAACACCGTTGCCCTGACACCATCTCGAAGCTTCACCATCTCTTGCCACGCCGTCAAGACCCCTACAGCCTGAAGCTCAACCCCTCGTCGAGCCCCCTGCTGCCGAGTTTTCCTCTGCCACGCCGCACCTCTCGCTTCACCAGCGACAACTCTACTTTGTCACTACCTGATCTATAAGGCTTTAGATGAAACAACTAAAATTGATATTTTGATCTTTAAGGCTTAAGATTAAGTTATCGATTTTACTAGTGAAATATTATCCCTTGATTTGAATGATGTGTGATATTTTTGATGATTTTGAATAGTCTGTCTTGTCTTGATTACTTTATTTGAAATATATTTGAGTTAGAATATTGCATGCTTTAGGGTTATTTGCATATTTAGATTAAGCATTTTATTTATCATGATTTTTTTAAATTAAAAAAAAAACATAAAAAACATAAATTTAGGATGTTAGATTTTTGTTTCACTAGCTTAAATTGCATGTTTAAATATTTGACATTTTTTAATTTTGAAGTTAATAAAAAACAACATAAATCATCATGTTCTTACCAAAAAAAAAAAACATAAATCATCATGCATATATCATGTAGAATTAGGGCATCATTTGTACGTCATTGCACATTAGAATAAAATTGCATATTTCATTTTAAGTTTAGATTGATTTAAATAGACTACATCTTATGTTAGAGATTGCTAAGTTAAGATAATATCTTGGTTTTAATTAGGGTTTAGCCTGACCTAATCCTTAATATAAGATAGATAGAATCTTAATTTAGCTAGATAATTTTCATATTTTTTCTAATTTCGAATTTCACAAAAAATACAAAAAATGTCTTAGGATAAATTAATTTCATTCTCTAGGATAGATTGCACGTTTATTAAGAAAACACAAAAAAAAATATTATGCACATGTCATATAGAATTAGATTCATGAAATGCATATCATTTAGTGATTGTTGCTAGATCCATTTAATTAGAAATTGCATGTCATTAGAATTAGGTCATTTAGTTATATTACATTGTATAAAGCATGATTCTCATTAATTAAGTAAAAACGAAAAAAAAAATTGTGTGTTAATTAGAAATCATATCTAAGGTTATCAATGTGAATTCTGATTTAATGACACAGAAGTTTTCATTGCTACAAGGTAAGTCCCGTAATTTATTCATTGCTTTCTTGGGTGTTAAATTGGTGGTTTGCGCACTCATATGATCACCTCACATGTTAAGGAAATAGATTTAAAATAAATCCAAACTGCCTGCAAAAAAAAATATTTAAAAGTAAAAGAAATGGTACCGAAAGGGCATTAGAGAAGTCTAGTATAACCAAGTCCCCATACCCAAAGTCTTTGGTTCGTAGGAGTAAAATAATTCTCCCATTATTTTACTTAGGTATCTAATTGACCTACCGTAAACTGATTAGTGGCGACTCCTAGATAAAATCCATTTGCATGTTAAGAAATTTGAACTTAAGTCGCGAATTGGTATGAGTTTGGGAGAGCCCGAGTTAAGTCTAGGCTTAACAATCCATTAGCCAAACCTTAGGTGGTTCACACCCGAAAATTTGGTTGCGATAATGGATGAGCATTTGATTGCTATGAGAATCCATCACGAGCATTTACGCCAGACGATACTCTTTCGAGAATGCCCCATGTCAACGAATGCCGATCGCAGTGAAGGCTGGGCTAATGCTCTTTCGAGAATACCGTCTAGATGTAGACGTTGCCATGCTCGATGGGGTAAGATGACGCCCCGTTATACCGGATGACCGCTGACTGTTGGTCGACCATGGCCGTTGGGTCATAACTAACTAGAACACACTTGGGTGATTGATATAACCGCGCTTGATTATAGGACGAAATTATGTGGCATGGAATGGGACGTGTCATAACAATTTGGTCTTATAATCAGAACCCCTGTGATTCATTGATTTATTAAAGTGAAGTGTTCCAATTATTGGGTGCAATTACTATATGCATATGTATATGAGATGTGCTAACGTGTAGGGAGGTGCTGAAGCGAGGTAAGTCCTCTATGATGTGTGCTTAGGCTACCTCTAGGTGTATTACTTTCCTAATCGGGGTTTAGGGTGTAGATTCGCTGAGACATTGTCTCATCCCGTTGTGGTTCAAAATTTTTACAAGTCCTTAGATAGAGGTTCAACCCGTTCGTTTTGAATGGCCATGAGAAGCCAAGGAACAGCGCACTACCACGAACCCTAACTGGACCTGTGAGCTCGTGGTTACTACTATTTGGGTCAATGAGGGCCTACCTCAATTGGTCCCTCATAGATTCAAAGTGTGGTTCCACCACAGGCCCAACAGGCTTCGAGAGGGACCCTTGGATGGCTTCGACGAACCTGCCGTCAATTACGAGTATGTGGAAGAGCTTGTAGTAGAGGAAGCTGGTCCTCTAGACCTCGACATCCCTAACGGTGTTGTGATAGACTCGAATCCCAAGTAGATAAGGTTCGAGATAGGGTTAGCCCGATAGCTTCTTTTTTACTTTAGACCTCCTGTATATAAACTCGATGTGTTTATAAAGTGTGGCTTTTGTGAATTGACTATCCTACTTTTTTAACCCATGTTGATTATTTTCTAGAGATTGTTTAATTCGCTTCCGCATGTACATAATCGTTTGGGTCGGCGACGCGTCCTGGGAACATCGCAATTTAGTCGACAACCAAGGAATGTGTGCACGCTCGAGGTTCAAGGCGTGACATGAGGCCTCTAGCAAGAGTTGCTAGTGGCTAGGCGAGGCTCGCCCTCACTGGCCATGGGTGATGCTCGACCTCACTTGAGACCACAAGGTTGAAGGGCGTGGCCTTTGGCTAAGCCTCACTAGCCATGGGTAGGTCACAACCCCTCCAAATCTAGTGAGGCCTCGCTCAACCATGGCGAGGGCCACCTCACTAGTCTCTAGTCGGTAATGACCAACCAGAGAAAGGAGGAAGGAGGAAGAAGAAGGGGGAAAAAAAGAAGAGAAAAATTAATAAAAATTTTAAAAAGATAAAATATTATTAAAAAATTATCCATATTAATACCAACCAGCCAAAATTAGTTAGATGGATTAAATTTTCATAATTACAAAAATTTAGAATTGAATTGGCCAAAAAAAGAAAAAGATTTAGAACTGAATTGAAAAAATTATTATAGGTTTAAAACAATTTTGGTAATTTTCTCATTGCGAATGTTACATTATACTTTAAGTAGAATAAGGCTCGCGCGATGCCGTGAACAAATATAAATATTTTTCATTACCTTCATTTTGGAAAAAGAAATGTTAAATTTTAATTATATGTCATCAAAGTTAGAATTACTTGTGCTATCTAGGTTCAATTGTTATATTGGAATATGTCACCATATTCCAATTTCTCATCCTGAATTTGATTTTCATATGATAAAGTAAATAGTATGATCTTTTGTCATTGCACTTTCACATTTTTTTTCTTTTAATCATGTTTCTGTACTTTTAATTTGTCTATCAAGGCCTACTTCTTTCACAAATTATATAATCGAGTCTCTCCAACAACAAATCTTATCAAATTTATTTGGCTTATTTATCGGACGACACCAAATTAGGATGTGGATAAAATATGTATATGCTCACATGGACGTGAGAGGACAAATTTAGCCAATGAAAATGACATCAACGTATTATGTAAATAAATTTAACTAATGTCTATGCCCACGTGGATGTCTACATTGGTAAAAGAATTATCCTCCTCACAGTACGACATGGATCGATGGCAACGTCAGCTAGATTTAGCTGACTTTGATGTCGAAGGGACTTGATTGGAAATATTTGTAATAGTGTGACTTGATTAGACCAAATAAAAAGTGTAAAGACGATTTGAAAAGATTGAAAGTACAAGTAGAATTCTTCCTAGGACAAACAACAAGGGATAAGTGCATTGTAAGTCATAAAATTTGTCACAAAAGTATAATTGAATCATGAAATTTTTAAAAAATACAATCAAGTCTTAAATTTTGTCGAATTGGTTTAGTCAAGTCATTTTGTTGATTACACATTTTGAAAATTTTAAGATTCAATTATACTTTAATGATAAGTTTTAGGACTTGATTGTACTTTTTGAAAATTTTAAAACTCAATTGTACTTTCTAACAAGTTTTAGCTCTTAATTACACTTTTTGCAAGTTTTAGAACTTAATTGCATTTTTATGATAAGTTTTAATATTTTTTGTGCACTAATTTCAAACCAAAATAAAGAGAGTTCAGCGCTAGAAGTTGGGATTTATAGTGCTTTGTAATTTCCCGCCACCACTACTAAGTTATTAATGTTTCATCTATAAACATGGCGGGGCTGGATCGTCAACCGCCAATTAACACGTGGGGATTCTAAAATGGGCTTCATTGACATTTCTCTTGGCGTCCCACATTAATGTATCAAAAGGCGTTACAAGGCGACATAAGTCGTTTGGCTAATCCAAAATCGACTCTTTCGCCTTTCATGTCATTAACCACTTCAATATGTTTTCAAGACACGCTTCTTCTACAATAGTACAATACAAACATGGTGTACAATGCTCTAGTTTCAAAGCACATTCCTGCATTTATCATGGTGCTGCAGATACGAAGGCGTCAAAGTCGAATTGCCCCAGAACACTACTGAGATGATTTTCTTAATGTCACACCCCAAAACCACAAAGAATGGGAATGACACGGCCGTCCTTCTTTACACAGGACGCAGCCTCAAACACAACCAACAAACTGATATTAACTTATCTCAAACCATATATATATCAGATGAACCAACAAATTGGTTGCAACATCAGAGTTTCTATAATCCACCAAAAAGAGAAAAGAGATATACGTTTAAAACTCAGACGATCCAACTACTAGTAAGTATTATTTGCACCACTTCCTCAAACCATACCAAAAACAAAATAGAACTTCCCAAAAGTTCCCACCGACTACGCACTCGCTCTATTCGCCGCTAGCTGAGGAACCTGAAAAGATTAAAGGAGGAATGGGATGAGCAACCAAGCTCAGTGAGTAGTATATATCTTCTAAGCAGATCGAACAACCACTATGCATGTATACAAAGCAATACCAAATTTCATAACACCAATTCAATATATAAAATACATATCGAATCATATAAAAGTTATTTCTTATCATCAAAAATTTATACTAATATGGAAAACTCATTTGAATCGCCATCAAAAGTCAAGTATCAATGGTCGAATCCATTGAATAATCTCAATCAAAACACATATCAATGGTCTATCCATCGATCAATCTTTTGCTCAATAACTAACCATGGTCACGACACAACGCCTTGTGACAAGGCGACCAAGATTCTCCCCTTGGTAAGGTCTCCACCTACAAAGCCGGTGGCTAGGCCCAGAAGGATATCCTGAACCTGGTATGCATACCCCAAAAACCCCTCACTGGGTTCACAGTCATATTGAGCATAAATCAATGTCTTAAACCAAACAAATAACATTTTGCAACATAGCCCATCATCCATTTCATATCCGTTTCTCAAATCATCATAAACCTTTTTATAAATCAGTCGCAAAGCAATTTCATATATGTTTCTCCACAAACCTTGTATAATGTGCTTTTCAAAGATTCACAATCAACCAAAGGGTAGCAATTGCTCGATCTGGCTTTTATGCAATAAAAATGTCCTTCTCAATTCAATATATATACATATATATACTTCAAGACATGATTTTATAAAACCAAAGAAGATATAGTACCACTCACCTTGTCGTCTATGACCAAACGACGAACAATACTCGTATCGTCGAACTCAAAGCCCTATCAAATAACCGAAAAATAATGTTAAAATCTATTCTATCTCGACTACAAAATGACTAAGTTACGCCTTAACTCTAACAAAAGGACTTCTGCGCGCTAACAAATCGCATAACCAAAGTGATTGTTTAAGCCATTCGCAACATGAAGTTTAAACGCAAAACTTGATCAAGTCTTAACTTTTTTTTCCGAACCCCGATCTGAACGTACTTATATTCAATAGAGAGCCCTTGAAACATATCACAAGAATCCCAACTTGGCCATCCCAAAATCAAGCCGAAAAATGACAAAATACGGGCCCAAAGCTGCTGGACGCGTTCTGTTCACTGCGCGCGGGAAACTTTGAAATTTTGTTTCGGACAAACCATAAGCTCAAATCACGATCCGTAAAATCCCACGGCTCCACAACACCCTAAATTACCATTCTTGCAAAAATACGTGGCTCAACGACTCCAAAATTAGACTTCGCCGCTCAGTTTTCCAAAAATTTCGAATTTAAGTCCTAAATCCAAAAATTACTTCAATCGGACAAACAATGGGCTTGATCTCTTACCGGGTGCTGTGTTATGGAGTCGAGTCGGCTTGGCGAGGCATCCGAGACATGCACGTGCCAAAATTCCTTTCCTTTTTTTCCCTTTTCTCTTCTCCTTCCTCTTCTTCGTCTTTTCTTTCTTTTCTTTTTGGTCGAGGGAACTCTCAGCTTCTATTTAGCCGAGCCCTCTCCCCTCTCCTTTTTGTTTTACTGACTTTTCAGTTTCTTTTTCAGTTTCTTCTTTTGGGGCCCACTAACATAATATTACATTATTGCATAATATTACATTCTACCATCCTTTAAAAAAATTCGTCCTCAAAATTTACATGTACTTTAATCATGAAACAAGTGAGGGTATTTGTGTCTTGCCTCCTCCTCAAGTTCCCAAGTAGCCTCCCTCTCGGTATGGTTTTGCCATTGTATTTTTACATAAGGAATGGTTCGTCTCTGCAATACCTGATCCTTCCTATCGACAATGCGAATAGGATGCTCCTCATACGTCAAGTTCTCCCGTAATCTCAATGGTGTAAAGTCTAGCACATGTTCAGGATTTGGCACATATTTCTGCAACAAAGAGACATGGAACACATCATGGACACCTGATAATGCCGGTGGCAAAGCCAATTTATACGCGAGTTCACCAATTTTCTCCAAGATCAAGAATGGTCCCACGTACCTTGGACTTAACTTCCCACGTGTGTCAAATCTCATTACACCCTTCGTAGGAGAAACTTTTAAGAATACGTGATCCCCCACATTAAATTCTAGCTTGCGTCTTTTCAGATCCGCATAACTTTTCTGACGACTTTGAGCCGTTCTAAGACGTTCCCGAACCAACCTAACTTTCTCTTCTGAATGTTGAATGAACTCAGGGCCAGTTAGTCTTTTCTCACCAACGTCGTCCCAACAAATAGGACTTCTGCATTTTCGGCCATATAAAGCTTCAAAGGGTGCCATCTTAATGCTGGAGTGATAACTATTGTTATAAGAAAATTCTGCCAAATGTAGATGTTCATCCCAAGAACCGCCGAAGTCAATGATGCATGATCTCAACATATCCTCTAATGTCTGGATCGTTCTCTCTGACTATCCATCTGTTTGTGGATGGAAAGTTGTACTCAAGTTGAGTTTAGTGCCCAATGCTCCTTGTAAACTCTTCCAAAAGTTAGACACAAACTAGGATCCCTATCAGAAACAATGCTTACCGGAACTCCATGAAGCTTCACTATCTCATTAACATATCACTTTGTCATATCTTCCATTGAAAGGCCAAATCGATATGAAAAAAAGTGAGCAGACTTAGTCAATCGATCAACAATCACCCAAATAGCATTCTTACCACTTGGCGTCCTTGGTAGACCGACTACAAAGTCCATGGCAATATGCTCCCACTTCCATTTAGGTATCTCTAGAGGTTGCAACTGTCCACCTGGTTTCTGATACTCAATTTTCACTTGCTGGCAAACTAAACATTGATCGACAAATTTTATAATATCCATTTTTCATGTTGATCCACCAAAAGTTTTCTCTCAAGTCTCTATACATTTTAGTGCTTCCCGGATGAATTGAAAATCTAGTACTGTGAGCTTCTTGCAGGATCTCCTTTTTCAGCTTTGAGTCCTCAGGAACACATAGTCGACCACGAAACCTTAAGGATCCATCTACATGTATACTAAAATCCGCTTGTCTTCCAGCTTCCACACCTTCTCTAATTTTTTGTAATTGTGGATCTTCATTCTGTTTAGCCTTAATTTTGTCAATCAACATAGGTTGTACTTGAAGATTAGCTAATTGAGTACCAAGCTGTTGCATCAACACCTCCAAGTCTAACTTTCTCATATCTTCAAGATTAGATTCCTGGGAAGTGAGCAAAGCTGCCATATTTCCAAATGATTTGCGACTCAAAGCATCCGCTACCACATTAGCTTTACCCGGATGGTAATTAATGGATAATTCATAATCCTTCAAAAGTTCTAGCCATCTTCTTTGCCTCATGTTTAGTTCTTTCTGAGTAAAGATATACTTCAGACTCTTGTGATCGGTAAAGACTTCACATTTTTCACTATACAAATAGTGCCGCCATATCTTCAAGGCAAACACAACCGCCACTAATTCCAAATCATGAGTGGGGTAGTTCTTCTCATGTAATTTCAATTGTCTCGAAGCATAGGCAACAACTTTGCCATCTTGCATAAGAACACAACCTAAACCTTCTTTAGATGCATCGCAGTAGATTACGAAGCCGCCATTTCCAGAAGGTAGAGTTAGAATAGGAGCCGACACCAGCCGTCTCTTCAACTCTTGAAAACTACGTTCACATTGGTCTGACCATTCAAATTTAACTTTCTTCTGAGTTAGACAGGTAAGTGGACCAGCAATCTTTGAGAACCCCTCTACAAATTGCCTATAGTAGCCGGCTAGCCCAAGAAAACTTCTCACTTCTGTAACATTTGTTGGACGATTCCACTTAACAACTGCTTCAACCTTCTTTCGGTCCACTAATATGCCATCTTTCGAGATCACATGACCCAATAATTCTATATGATCAAGCCATAAGTCACACTTACTAAATTTGGCATACAACTTCTTTTCATGCAAAGTTTGCGAGACCAACCTCAAGTGTTGTTCGTGTTCCTCTGAACTCTTCGAATATACTAGGATGTCATCAATGAACACTACAATAAATTTGTCTAGATATTCCCTGAACACCCTGTTCATCAAGTCCATGAAGGCAGCAGGCGCATTTGTTAATCCAAAAGGCATGACGAGAAATTCGTAATGGCCATACCTTGTTCTGAAAGCAGTTTTAGGCACATCATCTATCATTATCTTCAATTGATGATACCCAGAACGAAGGTCGATCTTGGAAAATACCTAAGCTCCCTGAAGTTGATCAAATAAATCCTCAATCCGGGGCAAAGGATATTTGTTTTTGACCATTACCTTGTTAAGCTCTCGATAATCTATGCAAAGCCGCATACTACCATCCTTCTTTTTCACAAATAGAACAGGAGCTCCCCAAGGTGAAACACTAGGTCTGATGAAACCCTTATCCAAAAGCTCTTGTAGCTACGTTTTCAATTCTTTCAATTCAATGGGTGCCTTAGAGATTGGTGCTATACCGAGCATCAATTCAATGCAAAACTCAATTTCTCTATCAAGAGGCAAGCCTGGTAAATCCTCAAGAAATACACTTGGAAACTCTCTAACAACAGGAACATCTTCCAACTTTACTATGACCTTACTTGTGTCCTTTACACAAGCCAAATAACCATAGCACCATTTTCTCAAAAGTTTCCTTGCTTGCAAAGCCGAGATCAACCTTGGAGAAGTGTTTTGACAACTTCCCGAAAAAGAGAATTCGGGTTGATTCGAAAGTCTAAATATAACTTTCTTTGAAAAACAGTCAACAATCGCACGATAGGTAGATAACCAATCCATCCCTATAATAATATCGAAATCTCGAATATTTAACTCCACTAAATCCACAGGCATTTCAACATTGTTAATCTGAATCATACATCTCTTGAACACATGATGACCAACTAAGAAATCGCCAGTAGGAGTATCAACACACAATTCACATTCAAGAGGGTCAGGCAACACATCAAGCTTCTTTGCAAATTCAGTTGAAATGAAGGAGTGCGTAGCACCAGGGTCAAATAACGCATACGCACAATGCGAGGCAATAGAAATATTACCTGCAACCACTGCGTTAGATGCTGCCGCATCCTCCTTCGTCATTGCAAAAACTTTCCCACTTGTACTTTGTCTTTGTTGGTTCTCCTGGAGCCTACCAACGAAAGGGGTATTCCTCCGCCTGAAACACTGGTGTGCTAGGTGCCCTTGTCGCCCACATAGACTACATGATCTATTGCCAATAGGAGGATTCCTTCGTGTAGGACAATCTCGCAGCATGTGTCCCGCTTTCCCACATGAGAAGCATACTCCAATTTTCCGATAACACTCACCGTGATGATAATTTCCACATGTATTACAAGGGCCTTGGTTACTTGGATTTTTGAACTGTCCTGGCCGGCTGAAGCCTCTTCGCCTTCCACTATCATCAGTATGGCTACCTTGCACATTTGTGGGCTTAAACCTTTTGGGCTGAGGCGTTCCTTGTGTGCCGTGCTTCAGAATGCTTTGTTCCACCTTGATTGCTCGTTCTAGCACATCCTTATAAGTTGTTAATACAAAAGGTGCAAGTGCGGAATCAATCTCAAATCGGAGCCCTCTTAGGAAATGGTCGGCCTTATCTTCTTCATTTGCTACCAAGTGCTCTGCAAATCTACTCAACTGATTAAAGCGGACTGAATACTCCAAAACAGTGGAGTCACCTTGAGATACATGTACAAAGTCACCCTTCATCTTTGCCTAGAATGACTTTGGGAAGAATTGAGCATTGAACACCTTTTTAAAGTCCTCCCAGGATATAATAACATCCCTACCTCCAAGACTTGGCTTCATTCCATCCCACCAAAACTCTGCTTCACCTTCCAGGTATTGGGTGGCAAATTTAACTTTTCGATCCTCGGGAACCTCTTCAGCTTCAAAGATCCCATCAATCTTTTTAATCCAACGCTCAGCCACAAGAGGATCAGCTTTCCCATCAAAAGTGGGTGGTTTCGCCTTTCTAAAATGGGCAAAAGTGCCTGAACCTGTCATTCCATCTCCAGTTAATTCCTTTGCTTGGCGATACCAATGGATCATTGCCTGTTCAAATTCAGTTGAACGGGTTGGCTCTTGATCCTCTTCTCTGACTTCGCGCAAGTCAGGACTCCTATCATAGCGGTCCTCAAGTCTCCTTCTCAAAGACGCACCTCGAGAAGCTTGAGGCATGTCTCTAGCCTCAGGGGTAGCGACCCGCTTGCCTTTGCGACTCCTACGAAGCGAGGCAAGTGTCTCAGAGTCAGTACTCATGATCACCTGAATCCAAGAATGAAACTACACCTTAGAATCTAGAAGACTAACGCAAAAAATAAAATCTAGCACACAACCTCACAACGTCCCATAACTACACCCAAAAAGATCAAAACTTAGGCTCTGATACCAAAAATGTCACACCCCAAAACCACAAAGAATGGGAATGACACGGCCGTCCTTCTTTACACAGGACGCAGCCTCAAATACAACCAACAAACTGATATTAACTTATATATATCTCAAACCATATATATATCAGATGAACCAACAAATTGGTTGCAACATCAGAGTTTCTATAATCCACCAAAAGAAAAAAAAGATATACGTTTAAAACTCAGACGATCCAACTACTAGTAAGTATTATTTGCACCACTTCTTTAAACCATACCAAAAACAAAATAGAACTCCCCAAAAGTTCCCACCGACTACGCACTCGCTCTATTCGCCGCTAGCTGAGGAACCTGAAAAGATTAAAGGAGGAATGGGATGAGCAACCACAGCTCAGTGAGTAGTACATATCTTCTAAGCAGATCGAACAACCACTATGCATGTATACAAAACAATACCAAATTTCATAACACCAATTCAATATATAAAATACATATCGAATTATATAAAAGTTATTTCTTATCATCAAAAATTTATACTAATACGAAAAACTCATTTGAATCGCCATCAAAAGTCAAGTATCAATGGTCGAATCCATCGAATAATCTCCATAAAAAACACATATCAATGGTCTATCCATTGATCAATCTTTTGCTCAATAACTAACCATGGTCACGACACAACGCCTTGTGACAAGGCGACCAAGATTCTCCCCTTAGTAAGGTCTCCACCTACAAAGCCGATGGCTAGGCCAGAAGGATATCCTAAACCTGGTATGCATACCCCAAAAACCCCTCACTGGGTTCACAGTCATATTGAGCATAAATAACCATTCTCCAATACCAGAAACCCAATCCATAAATCAATGTCTTAAACCAAACAAATAACATTTTGCAACATAGCCCATCATCCATTTCATATCCGTTTCTCAAATCATCATAAACCTTTTTATAAATCAGTCGCAAAGCAATTTCATATATGTTTCTCCACAAACCTTGTATAATGTGCTTTTCAAATATTCACAATCAACCAAAGGGTAGCAATTGCTCGATCTGGCTTTTATGCAATAAAAATGCCCTTCTCAATTCAATATATATAATATATATACTTCAAGACATGAGTTTATAAAACCAAAGAAGATATAGTACTACTCACCTTGTCGTCTATGAAAAACGACGAACAATACTCGTATCGTCGAACTCAAAGCCCTATCAAATAACCGAAAAATAATGTTAAAATCTATTCTATCTCGACTACAAAATGACTAAGTTACGCCTTAACTCTAACAAAAGGACTTCTGCGCGCTAACAAATCGCATAACCAAAGCGATTGTTTAAGCCATTCGCAACATGAAGTTTAAACGCAAAACTTGATCAAGTCTTAACTTTTTCTTCCGAACCCCGATCTGAACGTACTTATATTCAATAGAGAGCCCTTGAAACATATCACAAGAATCCCAACTTGGCCATCCCAAAATCAAGCCGAAAAATGACAAAATACGGGCCCAAAGCTGCTGGACGTGTACTGTTCACTGCGCGCGGGAAACTTTGAAATTTTGTTTCGGACAAACCATAAGCTCAAATCACGATCCATAAAATCCCACGGCTCCACAACACCCTAAATTACCATTCTTGCAAACATACGCGGCTCAACGACTCCAAAATTAGACTTCACCGCTCAGTTTTCCAAAAGTTTCGAATTTAAGTCCTAAATCAAAAAATTACTTCAATCGGACAAACGAGGGGCTTGATCTCTTACCGGGTGCTGAGTTATGGAGTCGAGTCGGCTTGGCGAGGCATCCGAGACGTGCACGTGCTAAAATTCCTTTCCTTTTTTTCCTTTTCTCTTCTTCTTCCTCTTCTTCGTCTTTTCTTTCTTTTCTTTTTGGTCGAGGGAACTCTCAACTTCTATTTAGCCGAGCCCTCTCCCCTCTCCTTTTTGTTTTACTGACTTTTTAGTTTCTTTTTCAGTTTCTTCTTTTGGGGCCCACTAACATAATATTACATTATTGCATAATATTACACTTAAAATCTGGGTATTATCAAGTTGAACCGAGGCAATCTTCTCTTTGTTTAACACTACAGATTATCCCAATTTCAGGAGAGAGAATGTCAAAAGTCTGCTCTTCTTATATACTCCTACTCTGGAATTAAAAACTATGATGAGTTCAGGAGCAGCAGGCACACGAAATTAATTCGTGATTGGTATGTATTATGAGATTTTTATACTACAATTAATCACTTTTATGAATACATATCACGCGCCCTTAATCACTTTCACCTCTAGCTTCCGCTGTATAGAATGTCAATTTTGATTTGCATCCTCTCTGTGCCCAAAGACCAAGTCTTGTCAGTAGAAGGCCAGCTACATGCAGTGCATTGTATCGTCAACTTCCACCATTGTCCTGAGGCAACTTCAACCTTCACCACGATTTCTTTCACTTACCACAAACTATAAAAGTAAGCATCACATCTATCTGGTAACCCTAGATAAGTCCTCCGATGAAGATGATTCTGGCAAATACTAATGCGTAACTTCTGAACTGAACAGAAACCCAGACTTGTGGGTTCACTATTGTGGCGAATGCCAGTTTGTCACTTCAAATGTGCTGTATCTCCTGTAAACCACCATCATATAGCTACTTTCTTTCTAAGACAACCTCGGTTGAGCTTTAAACAAGAAGTTTGGTTGAATGAGTAATAAAGAGAGAAGCTGACGGATTCAAGGGTAATGTGAGTTTTAAGAAAATGATTTTTTTCAATGCATCAATGATCATAACCAATGTAGCAAACATAGTAGATGTCATCTTCAACACAAAGGTCAAAAGCGTAAGCACGTGGAACTATCTATGAAGTTAATTCCGTACGTCAGAAAATTCTGGAAAATTACTAAAATAATCTGGCCATCTCTTCTCCTCAGGCGAACGGGAGCTGATGGAGAGGACCCCTCTGTTACAAAACTACTTGAAGAAACTGAACATTTAAGGGAAGAAGTAGTGTCAATGAATGCAGATTTAAAGGCAGAGGAGGAAAAACTGGAGGCATTAGAGAGACAATTTCCAACATCCTTAAAAAAGCTGAGGAAACAAACGAATCACAAAGATTCTATGTTTCGTCATGAAATTGGTAGTGATACTGTAATTAGAAAACATGTGCCTGTATAGCAGAAGTGTAGTGTGTTAAAACTCATAAAAACACCAATCAAAACAGAAAAATTTCTGTTTTTTGAGAGAGAGAAAAGATAAAAAAACAGAGCACTTCATACGTCTTGTGCTTAAGGAAACTGTCAAGTACAGGATGACTTAAACAAAGCAAAAACTGCTTACAAACCACACACACGTGCAGCATATAACTGCACCTAAACGTGCTAATTCACATCCTAGAAAATAGCAAAAACACTAAATACGTAACTAAATGAACTTGCTGTTTTTTTAATAAAAAAAACAGAGTAAAACAGAGAAAAAAAAAACAGAACAGAAAACAGAGTAAAAAGAAAAGAAAACAGCAACTGAGACATTATTAATCTAACAAACTCCTCCTTGGATCAGTTGCTGCTGCATACTCCAATTTTCTTTCTTAATACTTCAAATCTTCCAGCTTGAAGTGATTTTGTGAACATGTCTGCAAGCTGATCTTCAGATCTGCAATAGACCAACTTAACTTCGCCACTTTGTTGCACCTCACGCAGAAAGAAAAATTTGACTTTGAAATGCTTGGTTTTGCCATGAAAAACTGGATTCTGTGATATTGCTAAGGCAGCCTGATTATCCACATTAACTTCAATGCAATTACTGGAATTCAACCACAAATCCTTCATTATCTTCTTCAGCCACAAAGCTTGATTTGCAGCTGCAGTAGTTGCTATAAACTCAGCCTCTGCAGTGGACTGAGCTACAATCTCTTGCTTTTTGGAACACCAGGAGAAACAAGCAGAACCAAGATTGAAACAATACCCAGACGTACTTTTCATGTCATCCACTGAACCAGCCCAATCACTATCAGAAAATCCTTGCAAATTAAACTTCTGACCTTTCTTAAACTTCACACCAAAGAACAATGTTCCTTTGAGATATCTCAATACCCTTTTTGCTGCAATCAAATGTAACTGACTAGGACTAGTCATAAACCTGGATAAAACACTCACAGCAAATAGAATATCTGGTCTGGTTGCTGTAAGATACATAAGACACCCAATCAGACTTCTATACATAGAAGCATCTACTGCATCTGTTCCATCATTCTTCTGTAGCTTTTCTTTAGCAGCCATAGGAGTGCTTACACTTCAACAATCTTCCATCTGAAACTTCTTTAGAATTTCCTTCATGTATTTATTCTGACAAATGAAGATCTCATATGAAGCTTGTTTGACTTCCAAACCCAAAAAATAAGCCATCTTTCCCAAGTCTGACATCTCAAAAACTGCAAATAAATCTTGTTTCACCTTCTCTATCAATTCCATATCATTCCCTGTCACTAATAGATCATCTACATAAAGTGACAGAATTACAACACTGTGATTCACCTTCTTGACATAAAGAGTGAACTCACTTAAGCTTTTTACAAAGCCAAAATCCTGCAAATATCGATCTATCTTCCCATACCAAGCTCTTGGAGCCTGCTTCAGTCCATATAGAGCTTTCTTCAACCTATATACACTCTCTTCTTGCCCTTTGATACTAAAGCCTTCAGGTTGTTCAACAAAAATCTCCTCCTCAAGCTCTCCATTCAGAAATGCAGACTTGACATCTAACTGAAATATAGGCCACCCCTTCTCTGCTGCAATAGCTAACAGTAACCTTATTGTATCAAGTCGTGCAACAGGAGCAAATGTTTCAGAATAGTCTACTCCCCATATTTGTGCATAGCCTTTCACCACCGGTCTAGCTTTGTATTTATTGACAGAACCATCAGGATTAAGTTTTGTTCTAAACATCCACTTAACCCCAATTACATTCTTATCAGATGGTCTGTCAACAAGCTCCCATGTGTGGTTTTTCTGGATCATTGCAATCTCCTCCTGCATTGCTGCAATCCACCTCTGATCCTCCTTAGCTTCCACAAAGTTAGATGGTTCGAGCATTGCCACATTGCTTCTTTCATAGATTTCAGCAAGTGACCTTGTGCCTCTCACTGGTAAATCATCCACACTGTCTTCCAATCCATCTATAACTTCATCAACCTCTACATCTGTTGCAGGTTGTTTTTCGAACTGTTGCTGTTCTGCACTCTTTCCTTCCATCCAATTCCACTCATCTTCCTCTAGAAAAACAACATCTCTGCTTACAGTCACATTCCCTGTCATAGGATGAAAAATTCGGTAAGCCTTTGATTGGAGACTGTACCCGATGAAGATTCCAAGCTCTGCCTTCTTATCCAGCTTGTCCCTCTTGACCTCAGGAACATGAGTGTAACACAAACACCCAAAAACCTTCAAATTTTTCATAGAAGGTTTAACACCATACCAAACTTCAAAAGGTGTTGACCTCTCTAAGGCCTTTGTGGGCAATCTATTCAACAAGAATACTGCAGTATTAGCTGCTTCAGCCCAGAACTTCTTAGGCAACATCTTCTCTTGCATCATACATCTGGCCATCTCCATAATACTTCTGTTTTTCCTCTCACTGACCCCATTCTGTTGAGGTGAATAGGGAGCAGTGAACTGCTGCACAATTCCTGCTTGCTCACAATTCAACTTAAACTTGTGAGCAGTATACTCAGAACCATTATCAGACCTGAGCATTTTAATTTTCTTCCCACTCTGATTCTCAACTAAGGCTTTAAACTTCACAAACACATCAGCAACTTCAGACTTGGCTCGCAGAAAATAAATCCAACTCATCCTAGTCATATCATCAGTGAAGGTAATGAAATACCTGCTACCATTGAGAGAAGACTCAGACATAGGTCCGCATAGATCTGTGTGGACCAATTGCAGCTTCTCACATGCTCTCCAGCCTCCTCCTTTGAAAGGAAATCTGGCTTGCTTGCCAAGAAGACAAATTCTGCACTGTGGAAATTCCTCCTCCAAACTTGGCAAGTCATCTGCCAAGCTATTTTTCTGCATAAACAACATGCTCTTCCTGTGAACATGCCCAAGTCTTTTATGCCATATCTCTGCATTTTCTTCTTTGCACTTTAAAGCCATTTGTTGCATCTCTTGTGGCTTGAACATGAAACTCTTGCCCTCCATTGGAATTCTTAGCACTTCTTTGTTATATGCATTATTAATAAGACATTCATTCCCTTCGAACTTCACTTTATATCCCTTCTCAACTAATTGACCAACACTCAACAGATTATGGTCAATATTTGGCACAAAGAGAACATCACTGATCAGCTTCACCTCCTGATTTCCTTCAATAGCCACTGTACCCTTCCCTTGCACTTCGATATACTGTCCATTGCCAATTCTGACTCTGGACCTGACTGACCTGTCTAGAATCCTAAACAGCTTCGAATTGCCAGTCATATGATTGGTACAACCACTATCCACCAGCCATGCATCATTCCCAACAAAAGATTCAGAAAAGGAAGCTACAAACAAGTGCTCTTCCTCAGTTTCATTCACTGCTACCTGGGCTTTTCCTGCTTGCTGGTAATTTTTTTCTTTGCAGATAGCTTCCATGTGACCCAACTTGTGACATCTTCTGCATCTAGCATTAGGCTTTCTCCAACATTTAAAAAACTGATGATTAGTTCCACCACAGTATTGACAAGGCTTTTTGTTCATCTTCCATTTGCTAGACCCACCAGAATTTCCTTCTTTTGCTACAAACTTGGAGTCACCGGTATTTTCTCTGGACTGAATCCATTTCTTCCCTTTGCCTCCATCATTTGATTTCACTTTAGCTTGCAGCGCACCCTCTACAAACTCTTCTTTTCTCATCAGTCTTCTGTGCTCCTGTGCCTGCAAAGCATTCAACAATTCTGCAAGCTTTATATCAGGTAAGTCTCTTGTATTTTCAAGAGACGCTATGGTGGCTTCGAACTTCTCTGGAAGAGACACCAGAATCTTCTGAACAAGCCTTTCATCCTTCAAGTCAGTCCCTAAAACTCTGATTTTTTCAGCTATCCCAACCAACCTATCAGAGTACTCCTTCACTGACTCTGAATCCTTCATCTGCTGTCTCTCAAACTCCCTCAAGAGATTCAGCACCTTCATGCCTCTTATCTTCTCATCTCCCTCGTATTCATCCTTCAAGAAATCCCATATTGCCTTTGCAGAATCACATCTCATGATCCTTGTGAAGATAATGGGTGAAACAGCAGCGTACAGGCATGACTTTGCCTTGGCCTTCCTTGTGATTCTCTCTTTATGGTACTTTATCTGATTCAAGGTTGGATTGTCTGGAAGTGGAGCAACCTCATAATCATCCTCCACAGCCTCCCATAAATCATGACCCTCCAAGAATGCCGTCATCTTAACAGCCCAAGCCTGATAATTTTCCCCAGTAAAGACTGGAGTTGCCATTGCAGAGAATCCACTCGATCCTGCCTCCATCAGCTTTTTCTTTGCAAATCGGAAGCAATCTTCACTCAATTACCCTCACTTCACAGTCCCTTAAGATCCCACAAACGCTCTGATACCAATGTTAAAACTCATAAAAACACCAATCAAAACAGAAAATTTTCTGTTTTTGAGAGAGAGAAAAGATAAAAAAACAGAGCACTTCATACGTCTTGTGCTTAAGGAAACTGTCAAGTACAGGACGACTTAAACAAAGCAAAAACTGCTTACAAACCACACACACGTGCAGCATATAACTGCACCTAAACGTGCTAATTCACATCCTAGAAAATAGCAAAAACACTAAATACGTAACTAAATGAACTTGCTGTTTTTTTAATAAAAAAACAGAGTAAAACAGAGAAAAAAAAAAACAGAACAGAAAACAGAGTAAAAAGAAAAGAAAACAGCAACTGAGACATTATTAATCTAACATAGTGCAGCAGCCATCAAAAGAAACAGGACAGAGAGAAAATGGAAATGTTAAGAGGCTTGTGCGTTTGCAGCAAAATTAGCTTTAAGTCAATTCTCCATGACATATGTGATTTACAGACCATGAACGCTTCAAATTGCTTGACAAGTATAGCAGAATGAGAGAAATGAGAGATTGACACAATTGCCTGACAGGCAGTGCTTACTCTGATTAAACATCTAATGGCGAAGGGTCTTCTGTTTTATGGAGATGACAATGATATGCCTTTTTTTTATTTTTCTTTCTATGTTCATTATCATCCCTTCACAGATTCTACTGCTTCAAACCTGATAACCTGTGTGCCAATATCTGTGGATGTGGTGTTGCAAGAGAATGCCAAGAATGTTGTTTCACATCCCATTTTTGGCCTGTTCCACTTGGATGTCTCTCTTAATTGCATCGGAAACAACCAGTTTCTGCTGATCATTGTGCTCTAAGCTTTATCTTCAGAGTTCACTGCCTTTTCTTTACTAGATATTTTCTTGTCATGCTTGGACACATAGCTGCATTAGTTAGTTTCACTTTGTCTGTACATTATCATTATAGATCCAGACTTTTTTTTATAAGACATGTGGGTGCTTAGCACCAAAGCGATATTCAAGGGCATACTTTGGTTTCTCTAAGCTCTCAGAATTGGAGAAGTGTTTGTATTGTGTAACATTTAGAGACCTAAAAGGAGCTGAAGCTGAGAGATGCGCTCCCACTCTCCTTCATCTGTCACAAATTGACGACGAGAGAGAGTTCCAGGAACTTGGAGAGATTTCACATGAGATTATAATCCATATTGTCTAGCACTGAATCCTCCTCAAAACTTATACAAATTGGCCATACTGGAACTAGCACACTTCTAAATCCACAATGCTAACACTTTCAATGCGGCCACTCGAATGTCACAAAAACCTATTCACTTTATTTGGCTAGTTTTGAGGATTATACAACTAGATTTTACACTGTGATACTAACAGAGAATTATGATGTCACCTTCTCTGGAAGTTCAAGTGCCCTATACAGTATGCGAAAAGAGTTGCTAGAACAACAGGAAAGGTGACAAGGACAATCGCCACAACGTACAATTGATCATGGTGAAATCCGAAATAATCCTTCAAGAAGGCCACCACGGTTTTAGTTTCTCCGAATGCCGATATGTTCTTATCAATATTTCCATACTGCGAAGTTAGCATACCGTTAAGTGCCCATGATGTTGGACACGCATAGTATAACCAGATCCACCATTTTGGAATTCTCTGCCACAGTGATAGTAGAACACTATTAATTCCCCAAGCACTAAATTTTGAGATGTAGGGAATAGTTTTAATTAGTAGTTGCTGATACATGCATAAGATATCTATATCTTGTAAGATTCATGGGATATAGTTTTAATTAGTAGTTGCTGATACATGCATAAGATATCTATATCTTGTAAGATTCATGAACTTCATAATCTGGTACTCCACATATACAAAGAAAAGAAAAGGGACAAAATGTTTGTGCAAAGAGCTAAGAACAAAAAAAATTAGATAAAACTATGGTCAATGACACAGATGGCTTACCGGTTTTGGGATCAAAACCCAGCAAAAATATTGAAATTTGCATAGAAGGCAGATTGTAGAATTGCTACCGTGAAATTTGGTGTCAGGGACACGAGCAGCATTCGAGGTAATTGTATGACAGCAATGAGCAGAACATGACATAGAAGTACCAGAAAATCTTGTATGCTGACCGAAATAACCAATCATCGAATAGGTGATGATCACAAATATAATTGCTTGAGCTAGTACATATGGTATCTCAACAACAACCTGTGAAATCAGCATAGCACTAGAATCTGATTAAATTGTTTTACATGTTTTTATATGTCTTAGAACATGTTGAGAATTTGGAATATTCAATTGAACTATATTTGTGCATCTGTTAAGAAGGTTGAATCCTAACTAACTACTACATTAACCAAATCAATCAGCTTCCAGATTTCTATACCTGTGCTAGTGAAAAAGCCCATGAAGAGTACATCCCTGCAAATCTCTCGATACATGACGGTCCGTTCCATAGCAATATACTGTAGTACTGATGAGCAATTGTTTATGCCCAAGAAGATAACGGCTATATACATCGAACCAATTGCATTGAATAAGTTCTGCTGGTTGTTTCTATCAACAAGAGGATATGGCGTCAGGAGATATTCCAGCCTCTTAACCATACCAGATCATAAAATAAAATAAGAAAATAAGAAAATAAATGATTTTATATGACTGAATATATGCTAGTTAATTGTGCCAATCGATGCAACTTTTTATAACTGAAAAACCCAGCCAAACAATTGCCACCCTAGAAGGTATGCACTTTGCTTTTACTTCTTCCTTGTTGAAGATTAGATGCTAAAAGATGAGAGAAGTGTTAGTTCAGTTAGCCAGATGGAGACCTTAGATCGTCTCAATAAGCTTGTGCTCCAAAACTCCAGCAGTCTCAAGTCTCAAATTAACCAAGAGGGATAGTTACTCACAATTTCTTCCCTTGCTTCCAGAACAGTACCCCAAACAGAAAAGACGCGGCAATTGTGTAAAGGATACGCATCAAGTTGTAAGGAGGACTTCTCCAATAGGACAAGCACTGCTTCCAAAGACATGACTTGAATTGTCCCCACCTGTTCTGAGAATTGGGAGGCGAAGTGCAAGTCACTACTACTGGGAGGTGGAGTGCTCCACTTGTTTACAAGTTCTTTGTTGGTCCTGGAAGCAAAAACAAAAAGGTTGATCAAAATGGATTTTTTCAATGGATCGATCAAACTTCACGTCTGTTAACTGAGGAGATCGGAGCAGGAACACCGGTTAAATCTGAAGACAACTAGAGACACTGGAAGGCAAGGTCAAGATACATCAGACAAAGCTGTGGGTTATCATATATATGGTGTTAGAATATTTAAATAATAACCATGCCTTCATCAAACAGCTAAAGCTTTTAGAACAGTTAGCAGTTGTTCTACAAAATCTTACCTAGAATCACTGCTGGAGCTACTGAGTTTGAATCTTTCCAGGCCCCATTTGCCTCCCCAATTAAATTTCCACACTTACTACTAGACAAAAAGACTAGACTAACCACGTCTTCACCTAACGACTTAAGCTTCTCACACGTGATATGGCATATCAGCTCCTTAGTCTAAAATCTTAAGACTCCAGGAGCTTATACAGCCTGAAGGAAAGGACCAAAGAAACCATTGCCGTATGTTGACTATTATCAAGCATGCACACTGTTATTGGGCACTCAATAGTAGTAGAGGATGAACTTACTCATATAATGTCGATTCTCTGTATATTAGAGCAAAATCAATCCCAAGTTCAGCTTCAGCTGAGGTAGAAGTCACTTCTAGCATCCATGTAGCTGGATTGTAGTTGCTCTTAATCTTTGGCACCCTGGAATACTCTGTCAACAGAAGTTGTTTATTGGAGCTATTAATTATTAGCAGTTGTTTTGATAAAATTATGTAGTCAAATTACAAGAAATGGAAGCAATTCTCAAATATTTGTGTTAGGGCATCAAACTGACCTCGAAGTATTTTATAATTTTGCTTGAGTTATGTCCCAAGGGTCCTGAGTAAATCAGCCGTCCACCAGTTTTTAACAAAACCAACTGCTCAGAGAGAGAGAGAGATTAGGCCTTCCAATATCTAACCAGAAGTACTAAAATATTTTACACAAGAAATTACCGGCTAAGATGTGGCTTTTTAAGAGTTTCTTCAATCAAAATGAAATGAAAAATACAATTCTGCTCATAGTGATTTAAGAGCTACCATTATTTAATGAAATTAAAAAAAAATTCTGCTCTAGTGATTCAATACTGTTATCTTCACTTGTGATCCATATGAAACCTATTCATTTAATCGTTCTAGCATGTTGGAAGAAAGCCAACTGATGGAGATAGTGTGTGTATACATATATAGATTAACACGCTTTACCTCATCAAAAGCCTCAAATATGTCAATGCTGGGTTGGTGGATGGTGCAAACTATTGTTCTTCCTGTATCAACTATGTTCTTCACTGCTCGCATGACAATCGCAGCAGCTCTAGCATCAAGTCCTGTTGTAGGCTCATCCATAAAGATTATGGAAGGATTTGCAACAAGCTCTACAGAGATTGTGAGTCGTTTTCGTTGCTCTGTGGATAGACCACTATTGCCAGGTATGCCCACTAAAGAATCTTTTATTCCATCAAGCTCGATTGTCTCCAAGACTTCATTAACAAATTCCTACACGGGCAATTCATGATTGTCCTGATGGTAGCTCAACAAAGCAAATTATCAGAAGCCAGGACTGTAATCTTACCATTTTACGTTTTGAGTCAATCTGAGGATCCAAACGAAGCCATGCGGAAAATATGACAGATTCTTCCACTGTGATTTGTGCGGTATGTATGTCTGTTTGCTCACAGTAACCGGAGATTCTTGCAAATGTTTCTTGAACCTTGGGATAACCACCAACTTTTATTTCTCCTTCAATATAGCCGGTAGTTTTTCTCCCACAAAGGACATCCATAAGAGTAGTTTTCCCAGCTCCGCTCACACCCATCAACGCGGTAAGAATACCAGGTCTGAATGCACCTATGATATCAGAGAGAAGTTGCAGTCTTTTCTGTGCAAATCCTCGTTCTCTCATTTCCTGAGAAACTCAAAAAGAGAGAATGTAATGAGAAGAGACATCATCATTTATTGGATCTGAAAGGTTCAATCTTGCAACTTCAGGAGGAAAGAGGAGTTCCAGGTTACCATGGGGGTGTCTATGTAGTACTGCAGATTGTTAAAAACGAGCGTCAACGGTGTGAAAGGTAACACCATCCTGCCTGTTTGAAATAAAGAAGCTGGTTTAATAATTTTAAAGGGACATCAAAAATAATAATTGCGTGACTATAATTTGGCGAGGAAGAATTTCGGACTCGACCATTTTTTGTTTGCATAGGTTCAGCAGCAACTTTCTTTGTCTCTTCATGCTTTATGCTGTCATGAGAATCTTCAGTTTCACGACTATGCAAGTACTTCTCACGTGAAATGATAGCACGTGATGATCCTGGAGCTGTAAGTTTTAAAGTGATTCATGAACACCCTTGGCACTATTGCTGCAAAAGTGAGGTCCAGATGCAGAAATGACAAACTTACGCTTCAAGAAACTTAAGGCCAAAGTGAAACCGATGTTGAACAGTAAAGTAAATCCCAATAAGGCACCGATTGATACCCAAAAGAAATACCCATCAAAGTTTAGTCCTCGGCTTTCAAGGGTTGCACTCCCTACTGTAGTGTTTGATGACAATATCTGTGAATATACATTTAACAGTAAGAACTAATCCACTTGCATAAAAAGATGAAGAGAAAGTTAGTTAAATCAATGATTCATTTAAGCAAAAACAAGTTAAAATGCATGGAGAAATGCAGAGGAAGTTAGTTTTTCCTATGGATTACAAAATTGTACCCACTTTTGAGGATATTTTGTTTTCTGAAAGAATACAAGTACCCAAATACTTGTCTCGCGGATATTATCATTAATCCAGTAATTGTGATGTATCAAAGTCAAGTAACTGGAAGCTATAACATCAAGAGATGCACTGATCTTAGGCAAGAAGGTAGCACAGAGAAATTACTAGAATGAGACCATAGGACGTAAAGATTATCAACATCTTTTGTTAAGTGAAGCCCTCAGATTTATAAACAGATGGACTTGTGTCTTCCCCGCATACTCAGAGCACCACAAACAAAAGAACATTGAATAGCCAAGCCAGTTTAGCTAACCAAGAGTGCTAGCATGTCAAAATACTTTCCTAGATAAAAGTGCTGAAGCACTTCTGCAACTTAAGGAACTACAGGAGCCAAATACTTGTTCTCACTTCTACAAGGCCCTCACCTTTTGCCATCGTGGAGCATCAAATTCATTGACAGAAAGTCCAATTTCTCCATATGTTATTGGAGAGACCCAGAAACCCCACTTCAACCAAGCAGGCATAGAGGCTGCAGCGACAAAGTGAAATATTAAGCCACACTTATTCATCCAAGATCAAACCAAATAGAAATTCTACCATCCTTACGTTCTGGGATGATGAAACCACCAAATAGCATCAAAATCAGTAATGTAACACTACCAGCTAAGTTGGAGGCAACCATAGTTTGAAAGATTGAAGCAAGAAAACGGAACAATGATACTGAGGACAAGTGCACAGAGAAAAGAAGTAATAGTTGGCGGAAGAACCTGCATAAATAAGCAGAAAACAATAGAAGCACTGGCTTACTTGTAAAATGGTAGTAAAACTTACAGATGATATTGAAATGTAAAAGAAGGTTATGGAGGTGAGGTAATGAAAGGGCCTAAACTGAAGAACTCTCACGTTAAGACTTACCTCCCTACTTCAGGACTGTATCCAATCACATAATATGTGAGAGATGTCCAAACCACAGATTCCAGCAGTGAAAGGGGAAGTTTCAGTATAGATGCTGGAATTGCATAAGCCCAAGCAGGGTAAAAGTACAGCTCCTTTTGTTTATAGAAGGCTTCTAGCCTTGAAACGGTCATTGCTAATTCCGGAAATCCATCAATGAGGAGTATGGCTAGCACATAATACAGAGAGCCCATATAGTAGTTGGCATGAAAAACATCTATTCCCATCCGAGTCCGCAAGAATACAGTCATCGTGATAAATGCAATGAAAATGAGCTGTATGATGCAATGGCAATAATCAACTTCCAAGGTCCTTTTTGAAATTAGAATCAGGGAGATAGATTAAAAATTAGATTATAAAGGCATGAACGTTGAAAGTGATATACATCATAAAAGCTGCTAGAGATGTATGAGAGTTTAGTTTGACCTGTACTGATTTGAAAACATAGATGAAAGAATTTCTCCTCATGAGAAGAAGTTCCCTCGCCATGCATGCTCTCAGAAGTTCCAATCTGGACAGAGAGTATACATTAAAAGAAACAGCATTTTTGTGGATTTTGGACCTATCAAATGTGTCTGAAAGCTCCTGATCTAGCTTCATCCCACAATAAGATTCCTTGAACTTTTTACAGAACATATTGACTGACATATAGCTATACGGTAGCTCAGGAAGCTGCCAATATTGTGCTTGGTCTTTTCTTGATATAACCTGCATATCAGCGGGCAACGTAATAAATGATCGACCAAGGTAGCTAACTTGCAGTGCACAATCTGCTGAGTGTTTGCTACCTCTTGGAGGAAATCGGCAACCCCTTTTCTTTCAGGACACCTGAATCCACAGTCCTCAAAAAACTTGAGAGATTGGTCACGAGGGCCTTGGTACACGATTTTCCCTTCAGCCATCAGAATAAGGTCATCAAACAGATCAAATATTTCTGGGGCAGGCTGAAGAAGCGAAACCAGTATAGTGGCATCTGTCAAATGTGCTAGTAGCTGAAGACAAGAAACAATCTGAAAGGCCGTTGAACTGTCCAAGCCGTTCGTTATCTCATCCATGAATAGAGCTTTATTTGGGCCAACAATCATCTCCGCTGTACAATTTTTACCAGAAAGTTGACTTCGCAGATAAGATTTTGGAAACTTAAGTAGCCAAGCTGGAAATGATAGTAAAACATCGTTTCACTTCAATCACATAGAATTTTATTCTTGATGAGATTTGCTGCATTCTGTGTTTCTACTACCTGTAGTCAATCTTTTCTTTTGACCACCTGAGATTCCTCTTCTCATGGGATTTCCAACCAACGTGTCTGCACAGATATCCAGCCCTAGGATCTGCAAAGAAGTTGAAGAAATAAAGACGGAAGTTTCTGCTTAAATATTTGATTTACAGCAAATTAATTAACTGTCGACTCAGTCAAAAGAGCTTACTTTTAAAATGTAGTCCGTCTGAAGAGTTCTTTTAAGTCCTTTGAGAGCAATTGCCTGGTAAACGAGACATGATTATTGTGGACAAAAGTTCTAGAAGTGGCCAATATTTCCTTTTATCATAACGAGCTCACATTGGATTGGTTGGACACATGAAGTACTCCCATCAATTCAATAGATCAAGTGAGACACAAGCCCAAGACTGGGTGGGTGGCCCCAACATGGTTCGTTTGAACAAGTTGTGTGGGGACTCAAACCTGTGTTTTTCGCCTATGCTACGCACACTATTCCGTCCCTTAAGCCTATGCCATGGTCTTAACGAGTGGAGAGTATTTGGCCGATGGGAGCATATTTGTCCATTTCCTTTATTATTTTATGCGTGGAAACAATAATGGTGATATAGTAGTTTTGGCCTCTTGGCTTCATTATAAATAGATGGCTTGGAGTCACGTTTACCTAATCAAGCATTCAGTTCAATTTTTTTTTTTTTCTCTCAACATAATATCAAAGCCAGTGCTATTTCTTTCGTAAATGTGCGTGGTCAAATTCAACATGAATATGCATAGACCTAAATACTCTTTTTATTCATGTAGTCTCCTCCACCTAACAGCTTAAGCTTTTGAGTTGGACTTTTTAACTTGTTATTTATGTTTCAGTGGAATCTGTGACTATTAACTGCACTAGTTGCACCACACTCAAAGTAGAACTTCTAGTAACCTGGCTAAGAAACAATCTAATGCAAATGTTACATCCCAGCCATCCCAGTTTCAAAGATTGTTTCCTCGGCAGAGAAGGAATAGAAGAGCTCAGAAACTCACTGTTACCCACCACTTAACTGTTGAAATTACATTTTAATGCAGAAAAATCAGTTTATATCCTCTTTTATATGATACAGCACAAAAGTCCCGAATTTGTCTTCCAGAAAAATAACCAAACTATGATTTACAACTCTTCGCCTTCTAGGAATAATTCAATGCTGAGATTCGAATCGGCTTTTTTCCAGTATCAAAACAGGAGACTCAAATTGTACCTTATAATGGGTAGAGAGAAAAATGTTGGAGATTGTCACTAAGGTACCTTCATGTAAGTATCTGTATCAGGATCTGGAACAATTCCTGCTTCCTTCTCCCTTCTGCTGATCTCCATCATGATATCTTAGCAACCAGAAAAACCAAGAAGACCATCATTTAACACAGAATCCAAGTGACAAATCCAAAACCACTTTGAAGGATGTTAGGGGTACAGAGGTAAATTGGTCTTTAGGAATTTTAGGGTTTATTTTGACGTGTATATATTAAACTTAATTGAATAATACTAAATCAGTTTTTTCTTCACAAAGGATATTCACCTTCTCGGCTTCCAACACCCTGACAACGGGCAGAGAAGTCCAGTGTTTCCCTCACGGTCATTTCTGGAATGTGCAGATCATATTGGCTTATGTAAGCAGACGTTTTTTGGGGGATGAACTTGTCAAGCTTGTGGCCATTATATGATATTTCTCCAGTGACCTGTCAGATAAGAGAGGGAAAAGGAGAGAATATTAAACTCAAAGACAGATTAATAAGAGATTCCAGATGCTTTGACAGTACTCAATTCACTTAGTTCGAACTTCAAGTTCTGTGCAATTAACCATAGACTAGAGAATAGTTCTGTTCCAATTAGCTACAAAATGCAAAGAAGACAAATGCACACAATATTATCTCTCACTTCTCAGCACCCTCCAAGCACTTCCATCAAGTAGAATAGCACAATATGCCTCAGTGTTGACTTCATGAAAACTCGCTGAGTCCATGTCTGCTAGGATGTTGATGTTGATTTTTTATATAAAGAACTTGGATGAGCATGCGTTCCCTTGAGCATGATTCTGTCTCAGTTTACATGTCATTTGTAAACCATACATGCGGTAAGTTGGTATTGCCTTTAAGCCTAGTGCAGTTTGAGATAGAAGTTCTTAAGCATAGAGCGAGCATAAAACCTTGAGTGATTTGCTTAGGATCCCTGAAAGAGCCTTTAGAAAGGAAGTTTTCCCACATCCAGGTGGTCCAAGCAGTAGAGTCATTCTGTGGCAAGAAAAGGCACAATGAATATTATGTACTTTTCTATCATCAAGCTTGTGCTGCTCTCTTAAAACTGTTAGGACAATAATCTTCTTGAATTGCAGGTGTAATAATGAGATTGGTAATACGTCAGATAACCATTCCCATTAAAAGGTAGGTTATGCTAGCAAGCTTCTCAAACTTCATAAAACTTTCCACTGTGGGCAAGTATGATGCGAATTGCCAAAGTTTGGCGCTCCTCTCAAATATAAAGAATCAGCCAATGCTCACAAACTTCATCACTTGCTACGAAGTGGGTGATGAGGTTATGCTCAAGTTTGGAAAAGTTCATTGTAAAAGCTAAGTAATTAGCCTTTTACAACCTACATCGAGTCTGGATATTAATTTGAGTGTAGGTGATGCAAACAATTGCAGCTAGAAGTGAATGAAATAGTTTTTTTTTTTTTGGTAACTGAGGACTCTACCACGGGCCCCCCGTGCCCAGACAGCACCTAAAGGACCGGATCCTTGTACCATGGGGGAGACTAGCACATGACCCCACCATCATGGCCCCCTACTTAAGATGCTAGTGTTGGATAAATATGACTTCGAAATGGGTTGAACAATGAAATCGGATCGAGTAAAACAACTCGGACTTTGAGGCATGATATCACTTTCTTTAAGGATTTATTTGCCCCACAACGTTGCTAATGGTCATCGGCAAAAATCCTCCAGGATACAACAAAGTCTCGGATGAGAATACTAGATAGCAATTCTAGTATTTCTCTAGGGTCTCTCTAAGAAAACAATCGAAAAATTGGCTACTGTTTTTTCATAAAGAAGACTCGAAAAATGACCACTCATTTCTTTCTGAAAAATGACAAGTATATATATAAAACAGTCTTGCAACTCTTCGTGAAAAATTGCGAACAAACACGTCTTTAAAAAATTGTTCGGATAAACAAATGCGACTCTTCGGAAGAAGTCGAAAAACGAACAATTGCAACCCTTCGGGAAAGTTAAAACCGAATAAGTAATTTTCCAAAGGTTGTCTTGAAAATACACAAACAAAATTTGGAATAATTAATTAATTAATTAATTTTTTT
>JAOPUP010000230.1:0-10941 GCA_026873135.1 Eucalyptus urophylla | reverse complement strand
GATCGGCCTTTCCTTCGTATCCGAGCTCAAGGGTTAAGCTTGATTTTGGTGAACGTTTTTGGGCTGTTTTTTATGGTGGACTGAGCATATCGCGGAGGAGTCCGATGTTTCGGGGACTTCGAGGCTACTGACATATCTGTGATGGCTTCTGTGTACTATAAATTTGATTTTAGGGTCCGCTTCATCCTTAGAAAGTAACCTGAATTCACGATAAAAACTAAAATGATTTGCGATAATGTCCTATTTATGCCTCACATGCGATCGGCGCCTTCTTACTCATTATTCACTCATGGACTTGATCGACGAGTGGATTATATGTCATGGTGCGTTTATCTTTGGTTGCTGGCATATTGGAAGAGAATAAAAGTCTAACTGCGAGATTCTGAGGCGGCTAATGTTTTATGACTTCACTGTTTGACTTTGACAATTGTTGCTCCATTTCCTGAGGAATATTGATATGTAGTTACAAAGTCAGATCATAATTCATCCATGTACTACTTATTACTTCACGTGAGGTTTATTCGATAATTCATGCATAAACTTTGATCTAGGTGTGTGTCCGGTGAGGCCACAACTGCCCGCAGTCAGAGGACGCGAAGGAGTTGGCAAAGTACACTTAGTTGGCTTTGCCGTGAAGGATTTTTCACCCGGCGATTCGGTCATTCCTTCTCCACTCACTTTTGGCAAAACATTCTTTCAGTATTATCTAAGTTTTAAAATGATATCAGATTTACTGTGCATCAGCCATGCTCATCTACTCTAGTTGATCACTTCTGAACAATTTCTTACTCAGCCAAAGGATATAATCTTCTATATTTGATGCAGCATGTTTAACGTTTAATTTGATTAGATGCAGAACAGAAACGAGTGAAATATCAACCAAAAGAAAAGAAAGATTGAAACTGTTAGACACATCTTAGTGATTGTCATCTTAAATAAAAGATACTTCTGCATTCCATTAGTACTGACTTGTTTTGTTATGCAGAACATCTGTGCCTAGCACTTAGCCCATTGTAAATTTGAGTGTGTTGAAAGGTGAAATAGTTTTTGTGCTCAGGGACATGGCAGACTTACATTGTGAAAGACCAGAGTATGGCAAAAAATTGATAAGAATTCTCCTATTGAATATGCTGCGACAATTTCAATTAATCCTCTGACCGCTTTAAGAATGCTTGAAGACTTCACCTCTTTGGAACCAGGTATATAGACAGTACAGGAGTCTCTTAGCTGTCCCCCAACTTTCACTGTAAGCAATTTATCCTCAGTTGTCCTAATCAGCTGTGATCATTAAGGGATTTGATTGTGCTAAATGGTGTTACGAGTATGGTGGGTCGATGCCTCATCCAAATTGCTAAATCCCGTGGCATCCATAGCATCAACATAATCAGGGATAGGTGCTCTTGGAAGCTTTTAGTAACCTTGATACCACATAACTTTTGTCAAACTACTGTTGTTTAAAACTTTTGTCTAGACTTTAGATAGCTAAGGTATGTGTGGATTTGCTTTTATT
Source organism: Eucalyptus urophylla (assembly GCA_026873135.1). NCBI lineage: Eukaryota > Viridiplantae > Streptophyta > Magnoliopsida > Myrtales > Myrtaceae > Eucalyptus > Eucalyptus urophylla. Next base: position 9,431 of record JAOPUP010000230.1, on the reverse strand, counting down.
TCTCTTTTCTGTGATCAGCCTTAACCATTGCTGGGAAGCGCCCCCCCCCTTTTTTTTGGAACGCATTGAGGTCTTGTCTACTCAGCTTCTGAAGTAGCTTTTGATGGTTACATAGCCTGAATTATATCTGAAATTCAACCTCTGTGATGACAAGTTAAAACTCTTTGGGGATTGAATTACTTGTGGCAACTCTGTCTTTTCTTGTTCTAATTATGAATGTTGCTAGTGGACTAATAGTTATGAACAATTACCGGATGCACAAATATGTTGATTATGTTCGGTTGTGGCGGTGATATATCAATATACAAATTGAAAATGTGCCAAAATATTTAGCATTTTGGTATCTCTGGTTTGTTTTTGGAAGCTGGTGTGATTGATTGAGATCTCTTGAATCGAATAGTAGGGAGAAGGGGACCTTGAGCTTGAGTTTATGTAGTTGACCCTTTTAAGCTTGAAGTAACACTGAGTGTGATCACTGACTTGAGGAAATTATAATCTTTGGCTAGGTGCTACAATGGGCAGGAATTTATGTGGCTGACTGAGCATTAGTACATGCATTGGCATGCAAGAATGGTTCTATTATGAGGGCATTTTGAGGAATTGATTATGTTGAACTTATCAAAGAAAATAAGAAGGTACTTTAGGTTCGTGTAGGTACATCAATTAACATCATTTAATCTCCCAATATAAAGATGAGGTTTTGTGATGAGGTAACATGTATTTGGAAAGACTAGAAGGACTTGTTTTTTTTAATCTATCGAAGGCGAAGGCAATTAACTATAGTGTGAATTGAACAGAGATCTTTTTGCATTGCTTATCAGAAGTGACTTGTTACTGTTGATGCTTCTTCTACTATTTTTGCAGTCATCATGTGTTCTAGACGTTGATTGCTGGTATGTATAGATCAGCATACTGCTGGGCATTGGTAATTCCATCTTTTTTGGTTGCTGGTGGAAACTTCCTTTTAGTATATCAAAGACCTCTCTCTGCTTTGCAACTTCTTTTGGAGTGAAATTTTTGTCCTTTTTCTTTTAATTCTATGATGAGACACAAAAAGAGGTCAGGCGACACTAATTTAATAGGGCTCTCTCAGCCAGCTTATTAGTTCATACTATGACATCTTAGCACAAATTTGGTAGAATTCTTTATTTGTTTTCCAACTTAGCAGTTAGCACTGCATATCAATAACTAAATTTGAATTTTACTGTGCTTTCATGGCCGTCCGTTTCTTGTGACAGAGTTGGATTTGATGAAGCAAAAGAGGCGTTGAAGAAACTTGGCGCCGAAGAAGTGTTCATTGAGAGCCAATTAGAAATAAAGAATGTCAAGAGTCTACTGGTATCATCCATCCATTAATCCATTCTACCATATTCTCATGCATGAAACGCATCCATGTTTGGCCATCGGTACTTGAGTTCTTTACTTGCATTTTATTGACTTGCTACAAGGGTGATCTGAAAGAACCTGCCCTTGGATTAACTGCGTTGGTGGCAATGCTGCTTCCTTGGTGATGAAATTTTTGAGGTGTGACAAGTGTTAAATTCGTGTTTAGTACTTCCCTTATCTTTATGTAGAGAGCTGATTTAGTTTTGTTCTCAGGCAGGGAGGAACCATGGTGACATATGGTGGGATGTCTAAGAAACCAATTATAGTGTCAACTTCATCTTTTATCTGCAAGGTAAATTAAGAAGCAGCGAACTAAATTTTCCACTGATGGTTAGGAGGTTATTTCAGTCAAGCCATACAATTTGATTTGTCTATGTTTCGGTCTGGGTCTTGGTCATTGCCTTATAGTTTTATTTTTTTTTGTCTAAATTTGGCCCAAAATCTCAATTTCAGTATTTGACGGAACCAAATTTGAGCAAAAAAATAAAAATAAATTTCCCTAGAGTCAAGACTAAAGGGAGTACATAAATCAATGAGACAATGGTTCTTATGGTTTGCAGGATTTTTCTTTGAGGGGATTTTGGCTGCATAATTGGATGAGTTCAAATGATGTAACAGGGTGCAGAAGAATGATAGATGACTTGCTTGAGCTAGTGCAGGATGGGAAGTTAAAATACGAGTATGTCTCCGGTAACCACCACTCAAAATGCTGTATCTAGGTCTCCATATCTTTATAGTGTCTCTAATAGTATTTGTCTTCAAGATAGTGTGCTTGGACTATGGATGCATATGAATTTCTCCAAAACTGCAAGACGGAGCTGATTCCTTTTAGTGATTTCCACATTGCACTGGATAAATCATTGGGAAACTTGGAAGCCATCCCAAGCAAGTCCTAAAGTTCTAGGGTTATTGAATATTTAAGGGCAGTGAGAAGATAAAAAAATTCTGTCATATCCTTCAGACGATCAGCTGTTCTGAAGTTGAGGCACTAGATCAACTGTGCATGATAACTATGTATCTTTTCCGTTATTATCATTCTCTTTTCATAAGTTATGCATCTTTTCTGTTGAGGTAATTTCGTTGCTGCTTATTTTCAGCAATTTCCATTCTTAATTTGTTTTGCATCATGCCTTCCAATCTAAAACTATTCTCATGCTCTGCCAAAACATGATGGCTGAAATTAGAGATCCAAACATCGGCCCGCTTGGTATTGGAAGGGTCCATAAAGGTTTTAGATTTGCCAATTACGATTCTCATATACACGTAATAAGGAACATTGGGATACTTCCCAAAAATCATGTAATCAACATGGCATTGATTGAGTTAAAGAGCAAGAAGAACCAAAATTCTTCATTTGATCTAACCTAATTCAAATGGGACGCAGAGGGAAAACACGAAATGGAAAGATCGTGTTAGATTCCAAAGAATTGATGATTGTTCAGACACCACGGAAAGAAAAGGCATCTTTCGTCTAGACAATGTCAAGGATGGCAGTCCTTTCTCAAGATAAAGGAGTTGGACCAGGATGAGCGATTTTCGAATTCATTTTTAGCCTTGGAAAATTTACAGAGAAAACAAATTCTCCACAAAAGTGGCTTCCTATCATCCACGATTTTGAAATACTGACATTTTGCTAGGCCGAAGAGATGGGCATAAAATGGAAGATTATAAGTGATTGGAAGATTATCCATGCTGACACCTCAAAACACTTAATGTAATGTTTGGTTAATGGTCATGGAATCATGAAAGGAATCCCAAACCGTAAAATCAAATAAAGGACAATAATTGGGAAAATGTTTATGGATCTTATGTGGTTCTTCATCCTGTTTCTATCCCTAGTTTTCCGTTATTTGCTTTGTATACGTTGATTCGAGAGGCATTCCCTTTCTTACATGTACAACATATATGTTATTTTAAGAGATGGGCTTCATTCGGTGAGCATAATTCAACATGGAATTCCACTCTGACACCAATCTAAGAAAAGAATTTTTGAATCAATTTAGTAATTTAGACTTTTTTTTCTCAAAAAATAAATAATTCGATAAATATTTTCCTAAAAATGATCGTTTATATCACTTGAAATAATTATTTAATAATAAATATTTTTATTATTCATAATAATTTATGTCTAAATATTTTTCATGGAAGGTAAACAAATTTTTAGTTTGTTTATTTTTATAAGCAATATAAATAATTATTTTTATGAAATGTATTTTAATCTTTCTCTCAATCAAGGATACACTCCCTTTACATATGTGCTATAGTTCCATCTTCACTCTTGATCGTATTAATTAATCATATGAGCCAAAAGTAAAGCAAAATATCTTTGTGCTCTAAATAGGCAATTATACTCTTAACAGCTTTTCATCAGCCAACATTTAGTTTTTCTCATGGACCAATGGCATCTGTTTTTATGGTCGTTGTAGTCAAAATCTAGATTGGAAATTAGAACACCTTTTGAAAAGAGGAGATTATGTAGAGCCAAAAGAAGCAACATGGGGTGGGCCATTTTTCTTAGCCATCGCATCAACAAACGAACGGAGAAAAGGGTGGAGATGCAATCCAATTTTGATGACAGCTTAGCAGTGTACTATTGCCGGCCAACAGAAGCATGTGATCATCATCTTTTACCGAGACAATGAATGATTAAATATTCTCTTTGATGACATGAAAGTGACAAGCGGTACTTCCACTAGTGCATCTTCTTTCAGACAATGATGGATTCTTATTATATTATTTCGTGCCTTGGCCTACAATCAGGCGCAAGGGACAGCATTAAATTCCAAAAATAAGCCTACTGACATTTCTCTATCGGGTGCTTAAATTAGAAGAAAAACAGTGTCATCTTATCATGTCATGCTGCTGTCGTTACACTTAAATAGTTGAAAATAATTGAAACACCACGTTAAATGAATTCAATAAGATTTAGCTAAAATGTTTTATTGCATTTTCCCTTGTAAGTTTAAGACTACATTATTTCAGTTAAAAAGTTTATACATTGATAGGTTTGAAATTTTGGTATAATAATTTTAGGAGAGATTGCGCAATTATCTCAGAGATATGACAATTCGGTTTTCCTAATCTCGTGCTCGCACTCAACTCAATACAATATATATACTCGCATCAAACTCGATCCAACTCTAATATCAAAAACTAAATTATAGTGTAAAGTTTCGAACTCCATCTCAAATTCTCATAAAGAATTTCAAAAATAATGATTTTTTTTTTCATTGTCCTTAGTAAAATCCTTTAAATTATTAACAAGGCTCACAAGTCACATTACTGTAGTATTACAAAATTTGACACCTCCAACATGGCAATCCATATTGTTAGGTCCAAATACATAAAAGAAGGGGTGAAGTGTTTTTTTTTTATACATATAAAAATATTTATCTTTCTAGAACCAGCACCTTATTTAAAAAAAAAGTTATATGCAATTAAACTATTAATTTGCAATAAGAAACTTATAGAGTTTAGGGAAAAAGAAATTACAAAAGCTAGTTATAGAGTTTCAATTAGGATACGCTTTCTCTTCTAGCTCTAGCAGCCCCATTAGATTGAAATTCACCACTTTAGCCAATAGTGCAATTGCCAACAACTTTGTATTGCGCGGACTTGACTCCTCCTACAGCTATCTCACTATATACTAAATAATTATTAAATCTCCTTCAATAGCTATTCTCACACCTTGTGCACACAACACGGTAGACATATTCTCCCCTAAAATTATTTAACCACACTTCTAAGTGTTTGCAAATAATCATGCACATATTTCATCTCTTACCTAAAAAATGCATTCTCTCTAAGCATGACCACTTCTTCCGTGATTTTGGCACCCTTGCTAACTTTTAGGATCAAAACTAAATAGATTATAATGAAGTAGCAAAGAGATAGATCTCAAGAACACTCAATATGTTTCGATTTTTCTTGTTGCAAGCACTCAATTACAAGCTACGTTTTACTCGTAGTTTGTCCTCATAGGCCTCCAAAAACAACCCTCCTGTTTCAACCATCTAATTCAAGTCAATCACAGAATGAGTTTCATTTCATCACACGGAAAAGAGACATTTGGAGGGGGTACTTAGAGATCATCAACAACTGAAAAAATCAAAATGATAAGGAGAGTGAACAGAAGTTGGTAAGTTTATAAATTGACTTATTATAGTGTTTGCAATTTATTTACGATGCTTGTAAAATTTCCAAAGCATTGGTTATTCTTTAATTCATTTCAAAGTTGGTAAATTTCTAACGGTGTTGATAAGTTATTGATAGGTTATTTGGCAACTGTCTTGACGGGTCATCCTTTTCTTTTATCAGATTGTACAGATAATAATGTTGCTCGGGTCTACCTGCGTGGGGTCTGGCACGTTAATAAATAAATAAAAAGGTCAAAAAAAGTCAAAAATGTAACAAAGGAAAAGAAAGCCGGGCTGCTTGTTCGAGAAGACAGGAAGTGGGCCGTATATCTGGTCTAGAATCGAAGGCCAAATATCATCGGGAGTTTACTTCCAAATTTCAATATGTTGTTATAAGACTGGAGACAGATGAGTCGAGATAGGCAAGTCCATCAGTTTCATTTGCCAATCCGTTTTGTTCATTGAACACTTTTTCTAAATTATCTCAAATTTCTCCAATTACAATTAGAGTTTACTTCATATATATATATATATATATATATATATATATCCGCTTTTACAGTGACAAAATGTCAGTATATTGTTAATATTGAATCTCTAATAAATTACTAAAGAAGAACCTATGTGCATCTTACTATTTCTTGTGATTAGTGGAAGTTTTTGAATCATCCATAATTTTTTTCGCATTGAATTTTCCACGTAAACTTGTTGTGTTTGCTTTTGTCTGTTTTTATCATTTTGGCATTATTTTTATTCATTACGAGATTAGAGGGGTTGAGTTGATTTTGGTCCATTTAATCGTGGGAAGAAATTGATTCTACATTAGGTTAATTTTTTATGAATTGTTGCCGGTTCTCTCGAACTTTGTATCAATAATCTTGGAAATCCATCAAGTAAGGGAAATTTTGTCGCACTTTCCTTTGACTGACCCTGCACTCAGTCCCGAAAGCTTGCGTCGGCCACATCTTTGATTTTTTGTGTCATCGACCAATAGCATTTGATTTTATGGTCTTCGTCGTCGTGAAAAAGGATGATTTCTGTCCCAATTGCGTCCTCATCGGCATCTTTGATTTTTCTGTCTCATCGACCAAAAGCATTTAATTTTATGGTCTTCGTCGTCGTTGATTTTATGGTCTTCGATTTTATGGTCTTCGTCGTCGTTGATTTGATGGTCTTCGTCATCGTGAAAAAGTATGATTTCTGTCCCGACCGCGTCCTCATCAGCATCTTTGATTTTTTTGTCTCATTGACCAATATAGCACATGATTTCATGGTCTTCGTCGTCCTGAAAAATATGATATCTGCCCCAGTCGTGTCCTCATTGGCCCAAACATTTTACTTGCTTTTCCCAGAACTGCCCCAGTCAATAACACTTCAATTCGTGTTACATTATGATCTGAGAAATGGATGTTTACTGCGGGGTTCGTCCAAATCGGTTTCGTCCAGGGGCACGATAAGAAGAGATGCTCCAATTTTTCTTTTTTAAAAACTTTCTTGCAAGATTGATTGCAGTTTTATTTTTCAGGAGTCATGCTTTGATTGGATATGTTCATGTTTCGGAGGAGGTTCGTGAAATTTTAAAGACGACTCGCATCATACTTGTCAGCATGCAGGATGGAACTATCATATATTTTTAGTGGGGTCAATGCCCTAAAGACTATAAGATAAGTTATTTCATTTAACAAAAAAATTATAAAGATGAAATCGAGCTATTTATTGATTTGAAGTAGTTTTTCTACACAAAGTCTGACTTGAAATCAACACTTTGACATTGAATCATGAATGTGAACAAATTTTGGTTTCAAATCCTTGTGCTTGAGCTCGACACAATATAGTATATAGGGCTAGAAATTGAACTCAATTCAACTCCATTATTAAAAGCTCGATTCTACTCATTTGACTTGTTACGTAGGATGCTTTTTTCTATTTTTCCTAATTATATATTGTACCTTCTACATAGCTTGGTCATGCTATTTGATTGCTTTATCTTCCGACTCTATCAAGCCTCGTGTTTGATTGGTGGTGTGGTTGTCTAGTAGTGCAATGTCTAAGCTTGATAATTTTCTGATAATTGTTTATCTTTTTACTTCTCTGTTTTTTGCATCATAAAGAAGTTTATAGTACATGGAAAGACAAGATACTGATTTTGATTTCTTGCAAGTTAGCACATGGTCCCTTAGAAGTCTACGAGGCTAAGCCTAATTACATCGATGAACAATGGAAGTTACCCAAAAGGCAATGTGGGGTTTTATTAGGCATCATCAGTTGGATTTTATTTCTTTAGATAAACTATAAGGATCCCATCCCACTACTCCTTTTGCTCTTCCGATTTCCTTCTTTTGGCAATGGAAAACCATAGCCACGACAACACCGATATAAATTAAGGAGTCGTTATGCTAGTTGGATCCTATGAGAAACAATTGATGTCGTCTCATCCATTGATCGTCAGACTCTCAGGATTATATGTCACAACTGCACTTCCGTTCACTCACAGAACTCTTCTTGGATATGTCCTTCCTCAGCACTTCATTTCAAGTAGGGATTAGTAGTTCCCCCGCGCAGCCAGATTGGAGTAATACCCACCCAAAATATCGAATAAAGGAAGTTCGTTCCATTTTGCCTATATCACCAGCTGACTTAGTTCCAATGACTCTTCGGTTGATGAGGCAACAATAGCAAATATGTCAAACGTGTTCTCCACCAAGAGCCGAAACTCTTTATTATGTATTGATTGGTCGATTTATGACATTTTGTATAGAAATTATGAAAAATGCAATAGTTATAATTTGTTATAATTCAAAAATTATTTATCGATGACCATAAAACTGCTCATTTATTATAAGAAGAAATTCAAAAACCCTCCAACACAAAAGTATTCATTGTATTGAATCTCCAACATTGTATAGTATAGACGATCTATCACCGTGCATCATTTAAGTTTCAGACACAAACATAATAGAATCTTCTAATTCATAAGCATACAATAAGATAAGAAAGACTAGTATAATTTCTGTCTCATTTATTGTTTGCATTAGACAGGTTGCCCAATCCAGTGCCCATGGTCAGGGCATTTGTACTTGAAAAAGGCAGATACTCCTTTATGCTTGCACTTCTCAGCAAAGAATAAAAATGGGCTTCCCCGGCTCCCCCTTCGGCCCCTGCGGCCCTCGCTCCCCCTGTTGCCCCTTCTCCCCTCGTTGCCCCTTCTCCCCCTGCGGCCCCTGCGGTCCCCGCCACCGGATGCAATAGAAAAGGAAACCACAAAGCATGATGGCAACAATGACTAAACCAACAATAACCCACGTTGGGGTGTTATTGTCATTGGATGATACAGAATTCGGATCGATCCATGCCGATGGAGGTGGAAAGTACTAGAAACTCGGATAAGTTTGTGGATAGTTATTGTTCTCCATCAAGAAAACTCTGTGAAATTAGTTCAATGTGAGCATTGAGTCTACAAACATATTATGAAGCATCAATCCAAGAGACAGTTTACCTTTTTATCATGATGAATTGATTGTATGATCTGAGTGCGAAATCAAAATGATTCAACACAGAATTCAGCGAGATATAATACAAGTGGAAGTAGGTGCTTGCACATATACCTTCACAAGAAGAACCGAGCAAATCGGTGAATACGTTGCGCCAATGCTAACACAACCTGCAAAGAAGTGAGAATTTTCGCCTGGTGGAGAACAGCCTATATATGCCCCCACGATGCTTCCTCCTCCTTCCTCCCCTCACGTGGTGGGCTTTTTTGACTGAAAGATAATAATTTTCAAAACTAACCAACTAACGGGACACTATTAGTTGAAAAGTCTAAACATAGAATTATAAATAGAGAACGTGGAGAATTAAAAGTCCAATTGCTGAGCTGACTCGGTAGGTTAGGTAAGTGTTTTAAGCAAT
>JAOPUP010000229.1:0-109043 GCA_026873135.1 Eucalyptus urophylla | reverse complement strand
TCAGTACGCTTCCAAAAAAAGAAACTTAGAGAGCTCCATTATATCTTTGATCTCTCTACGCAATAAACTCATTACTTAAGGGATATTGGCGATTTATGTGAGAATTCATAGTGACATTAGTTTAAAAACAAGTTAAAACAACTTGACTCATCGGAGATATCAAAACTAAAAATATGTGCAGTCCACAGTCAGTTGAGGCAACAAATTGCCCTAAACTGATAAATTGGGTTTATATTGGCTTCTAAATGAAACCCTAGCCCCTAAGTTCAGTTGCAACCCAACTTGCTAGTCATACAGCATGTTCCTTGAGGAAGGAGAGTTCATGCGTGAAGTCGTTGTGGGATGCAACATGGAGGATATTTTGGTCAGTGGAACATTGAGAGTTGTTACTAAGCTAGTAAAAGTTCAACTTATTATGGTGTCATTACAACTTTTGTTTATAAGAACTTTTTTGCTAGAAATTCTTATATACATATGTGCCGATTTTGTAAGTATGTGTAACTTTCTTAAATAACCATACGTTACTCAAACCTGCATTAGTTTCCCTATTCTTGTCCGCAATTTTCATGAGAAGTTTGGTCCTTGGTGATATGAATAATCACCGGGGAAAAATACCAAAAAAGTGATCAATCTATAATATTGATATCAATTTACTCATTAATCTTTCAATTTGACCAATTTAGTCATAAACCTTCTCATATTGGTACAAATTCAACTTTCTTAAATAACCCAACATTACTCAATCCTATATTAGTTTCCATATTCTTGTCTGTAATTTTCATGAGAAGTTTGGACCTTGGTGATATGAATAATCACCAGGGAAAAATACCAAAAAAGTCATAAATCTATAGTATTAATATTAATTTAGTCTTAAACTTTTCAATTTAATCAATTTAGTCATAAACTTTCTCATATTTGTATCAATTCAGTTCATCAGGCCAATTTTGACCGATCAGTGATGATGTGGATGCTAGCAAGCCAGCAAACACTGACATGACAACTGACATGACAATTTTTAAATAATTTTAAAAAATTGAATTTTTTTTGAATTTTTTTGAATTTTTTTATTTCTTTTTCTTTTTCCTCTTCTTCCTCCTTGGGGTTCTTCCTCAAGTGGCCAGTGAGGCTCTTGCGAGACTTAGGGGTCATGAGCGAGGTGGCTTTGCCACAAGCGAAGGCAACCTTGCCCAGATCTAGGCAAAGTCACCTCGCCCATAGCCTTGGGGGAGGCAAGGGGCAAGGACTATGACCCTTGCTGACCATCGATGAGGGCTTAGCAATCCTCATGCAATGGCTATGAGCTGCTACGCGGAGAAGAAGGCCAAGAGGAAGAAGAGGAGAAAGAAAAAGAAAAAGATTTGAAAAAGATAAAACAAAAATTATTTAAAAAAATTGTTACGTCAGCGTTCATCAGCCGACCTACACCAGCTGACATCCAAGTCAGCACCAATCAACCAAAATTTGACCGGATGGACTAAATTGATATCTATGACCAAATTGGTCCAATTAAAAGATTTAGTATTGAATTTGTATTAATATCATAGGTTTATAACTTTTTTGATACTTTTCCCATAATCGCTACTACGATTTTCTGAACAAGGCATATGTCTAATAATCTCTCCTAATTATCGCACCTACTCTATTTTCCTTTCTATATTACTGGCAACTAAGTGCCAATCCACCCGTTGAATGGACCAATATTAAAGGATGAAATTCTAAAAAATAGAAACAAGATTAGAAATTACATCATAATAAAGATGTATAACAAGTCCGCACTTGAAAAAAAAAAAGGACACCCTCAACAACCAAATACATGTTTAATGCGTATATATTACACTCACACATGTTTAGTCGTCATCGAATTACATTCCACGTAAAATTATAACAAGAAGATAGATGTTTGACACCTCGAGAGGTTGAGGAGGTTGACGTTGCACGTCTCATTTTAATCATCTAAGAACTGGTGGAAAAAGAAAAATTAACCATCAAGATTTTAAGCTATGTTGCAGCACAATACCACTAATATGTCTTATTCAATCCAATTTCGCCTCTTTGAAAAGAAAATTCAGTCAAAAGAACAGTCAGATCAAATCTAAAAGAGCGGCAAATATATTAATGACGACATGAAAGAATAATAATTTACATTGCTAAAGGCGACTGAGTTTGTGATATCGACATGAATGAAATCAAAGAAGAATTTGCAAGTAACTGCCGCCTTTGATACTTTACAACTGGGAAGAAAAATCTCGTGCTATAACAGATTAGATGAGTTCAGGTGGTTAGAAGTTAGAATCTATTTCATTGAAAAATCTCTTTTTTGCAGAATAGAGTTTGTATTCCAATTGACCTTCGGAGCTGAAACAGTAGCTTTTTCTATTTAAGTTTCTAGCTCGTAATTCCCATACTTTGGAGAAGATGGCAATCAAGGCTAAGATGCACAAGAGTACGAAATGGGAAACTTCGAATTCAGTTGATCTCTGAACATTGCTCGAAGAGGCACGGAGGTTATACTTAATTGTCCTTTTATCGCAAGTAATGGCAAAGTCTCATCAGTCTCACGACACTGGCGTGTCTGTCATCACTTTTGGCCATCGTGAACCGTCACTCTGGACGGTAGAAGCACCAGCATCCTTTTCTCTGTACCTATCAGCCTCACATGAAAGGGGGAACATAGATGAAATTCTTGTCCAAACCAGCCAATAATTTCATTGATTCACCATTTTTCCTAGCTCAGCCTGAAACCCGAGACAGATTCCATTTTCAAAACACATCCATATATCATGCAAGAGATAATTTAGCAGACTAATTGACAAAGCACTTTGCGAAAGAAGGTAATATCTAAGGAAACACAAGTTCCCTGATAGGAGAGTTTAGGAAGTTTCCATTATAGTCCTAAGAATATCAATATTAAGTAATGTCTGTACTCCAGGAAATAGGTTTTCATGCAAGCATATTATCTCTGAAGTGTACCATTTGATTCAATTGACGGTAACTAGGCTCCCTAAAGTGGCATTGACTTTGACAAAATTCCCGCATCAATATTTAAAAGATGTGTGTTTTGGAAAAATATGGCCTTAACTTTTTTATTTTATGGATACCTCTAGGTCCTAATGTCCTTGAAGAACAAACAACACACTGTAAACCAGGTGATACTTATATGTTTTTATCTTGGATGGGTAACTTCTCTTCAGAGAAATCTCTGCACCAGTGATCTGATAGAGAGATGATTTTTTGATGACTTGTATACGAGTACTAGGGGAACTAGGATCAGTTCCCATCAGCTACATCTTCCAAACATTGCGTAAGATTCATGCTCACCATTATAACCATGGACTCATTCTCTCTATCATGAAACTATGCCATAATCACGGCTAGTTTTGGAGCTCTAGAGGGTGGAAATTGAGCAAGGTGGTGCATTATCTGCAAGATGAGTCCTCTTGCTTGATATCATATTCAGAATGGCAATGAGCTAGATCATGTTCCCTACAATGCTTTTCACTAATAATCAGATCATTGGGAGCAGCATAAACTATAAATCTCAAGCTCTAAAAGTCAAGAGATTTCCTGGCTTTTTTTTTTCCCCTAAATTTTTTGTTTGGACGCATTCTTAGCACATCTCTTGCTTCTTCGCCTTGTCCTGGAACATGTCATTTCAAGACCAATTCTTAAATGGACAATGTCCGTAATCTAGGTTAGCTACTCTGTGTACTGCTCAAATCTCAATGAAACAGATCCTGTTTCATTATGTTTTTACTTTTATGTCAACAAAGTCTGATTAAAACATTTTATGAGTTCTGAACAAGCTTAGGAAACATAAAATATTAGATCATGGCAGCATCAGACAGATAAAAAAATCACACCGAAAAGCCAAATATACACCACAATTTAACAGGCACGTATTCTCATGTATGCAAGAATAGACACTTGCAACTTAAAAACCAGAAAAGATATTTCTTTATCAAGTACTTTGCACATGGCATATTGGAAGATTTTAAATAAGATAGCATTAAAGACATCAAACAATCTCACAGCAGTGGAAAAAAGTGAGGAAAAAGAGATCAAGAGACGGGGGGGAATACCTTACCCAAAAAAAAGAAACAGGGGAGAAAGTGAAAAGGAAAGAAAACACTAATGTTAGTTTAGTGTGTGGCACTTCTTGAGACTGTAAATTTTTTAGGGCAAATAAAAAAATACAGAAATGTCTAACAAGTCACAAAATATTTAAGTAAAAGGAAACAAAGTGGGGAAAGAAAGAATTAATATAAACTTCTTGATGCTTCCAGCAACTCCACTTTCTTCCTATTAGACTTGGTAAAGAACATTAAAGATGGAAAATTAGTTTTGCAAACCTCCATTTTTTTGCATGGTCATGTGTTGCAATATTCAAAGTGCAACAACAAACAGAATCACTAAGAATCCACATCCAGCAATAATCAACATAAGGAAGCACAGACGACCTCCAATAAGCTTTAGTCATCAACCATCGTATGTCACAATTTCAAAGTGGAGCTAAGTAAAGATGAAATCAGCAACATAAGCAAGTGAAGAAACTCACCTAATCATGCCTTGGAGCTACTTGAATGCAAAGAAAGTATTGAGCAACCACCTCCAAGTTTATCATTTGCACAGCCATGATATACTTCATTTATGCCTAAAAAAGGGTTAAGAGTCATCTAATCATAGGAATAAACAAATTCTAGGAAAGTTTAGTTTTGTTTCATTATGATCAACAGATGTACCTATGATCGACAATGCCCACAAATTATGGTTCACATGTCACATGAAGCAGAATGCTGAAAGCTTCTCTGTAACTTCCGTAGCCAAAGATCCAGTCCTCTGCCACTATTCAAGAGGAACATCAAGAGCTTCCATCTCTGCATGTCTTGTTGCCCACGAAAGCACAAGGTGGAAACAAAGCAAGCATATCAATTTTAGGAGCTATGTCAGAGAGACAGCTACTCTTGCTGTAGTTTCAACATAAATTTAGGCAATGAATTTAATGAGAAATGTTTTCTTCTTTTAGTTAACTGTTTGAGACTATATATAAGATTGATAAGGCATATACTACCTAAAGTCAACAAGATGCTCACTTGAAGTTGCCAAGAGTCTCACTCCACCTTTTCTAACAGTATTTTGTCATATATATCCCTGAAGCAAGGTGCCTTTGGTTTTGAATCATTCTCCAGAAAGACACTAAAGGGCCAAATATTTTGGCATCAACTATCCATTTCTGTCCACAAAATCATTTATAGTTGTGTATTGTCACCACATAACTATGAATGATAGCGACAGACTATTAGATAAGAGATGTCTTCTAGAAACCAGGCTCAAACTATTTGTGTAAATTTGGTCATCGTATGAAGGAATGTGGCCAAGGAGCAGGTTCTTACAGCATTAAAGGCAGTACAATACTGACAATGCATTTTCATGACAAAAAAGTATATCATAAATCCAGCAATGACACGGCCTAAGAAAACAACATTAGGAACTTCACCAAAGTAGATAAAGACTGCAATATGGTTCCAGATAGAGCATAGTGGTAAATGAAAAACGTCAAACATTGGAATAATAAAGCAAGATTACTGTTGTTGTCAGCCACAACCACATTTTATGAAAGAATAATGAGAACAAACCCTTTACATCATTACAATGCATGGATATCCCAATTATTAACAGATTTGTGCAGATATATTATTTTATCATAAAGAAATAATTAAGGGAGGAACATAAAATATTAACAATAAACTATGAACAGACTCTCAAGGGTATCAATTCAGAACAACAACAAAGTGCCATTGGCCAAAATTTATAGAAGGGGCTGGAGAAGCAATGATAAACATACATTTCGGGTCTCATTACACCAGTTTCTTCCTGCTGCAATAACATTTGCATCCTCAACAATTGCGCAGCTATTCAATCAAGCTATAACATAAATAAATTTGAGATCATTCACTAATGAAGACTGAAATACTAATTATCTTAATAGAAAAAAAGCAACATATATGAAATGCACCTGGTTACTGAAAACCAGTTTCTTACATGACTGGAACAGGTTGTGCAGAGCAAGCTTTGCCTTATACAAGAAAGGCAAATAGGTCTTGTTATTTGTTAGGAGAAAAAAATATGAGGACAATGGACAACTAGAGAAAATCAGCACCAAGTTGCCAGCAGTAGAAATATTTCAGTATTAATATGCAGCTACTAATGGAATGAATTTATATCTCGTGGCTATAAGATCAAGATTGTGTGAGTCCGGTATAATATGCTGGTCACAAACTTCCAAGTAATGATTATTAATACATACTCATCTTGTAATTCAGATGCAAATCCCACCTAACACTCAAACTGGTATGGCTTTAACAACACTAAAGCAAAAACAACAACTAATTTGAGAAACTACATGTTACTCTTTCCAATGTGTCTTATTATTGGCTCCTTAGAAGTTTACTTTTCATTAATCACGTTTCACTCAAACATTCAAGAAGCATCCAGGAGTTTTAGCTTCTTGGTCATTTTCCTTCTTAAAAGCCAAGGCACCTGAGGATAAGAAAAGAATCCTTAACTATTGTGAATTCCTCAGAAATCAGAATTGACAATCAGCTTCTTGTGCTTTTGCCTCTATTCTACTGAATAATTGATGTAAACTCCGTGTTTCTCATGATTATTTCTTTTTCATATCTACATTCCATAAGGCAAAAGAAAATAACCACCAAAGCAATTATCCATGGCCACAACCGATGTTGATATTACTCTCACTCCAAGTGAATTTGGCTTTCAATTCTCCCTAGTTGCCAATGTCAAGAAGTGGTTAAAGGCCTCGACTGTCAAGCAACCTTTTCTTGTGGCTTGCCATCTCACTGCATCTTCTTTATTCCTCTATGGTTTTGCCTTTTCAGGCGCCTCAAAAAACATATTCTTATGATAAGTACATACTATGAATCCACATTTCCTAGACACCCCAAAAACACCCAAATCCCTCCCTCCCAACCTACAGCACCCGGATTTGCTCAATTTTTTGCCTGAAAAGGGGACTGAACCAACCCATGTATGCCCTCCTCCCCATTATATCACTCTCCCTACCCTGTTCTTCTTTTGAACCTAGACTTCACCTACTTCTTTCAATAAATTGCCTCCTATGAAAACAAGAGAAGGAAAAGCTATACCTTCCAAAGATTGTCGTTGTATTTGCAGCCTGTAATGTCGATAACCTATGAATTCACCATCAAGCATCCACAGACAAAACTTGGGAAGAAACACTGATTCAGCCTCTCTCAAACAGATTCAACGACACATTCTTCAAGTTCCCGCGCAATTGCAGCACCAAACGAACCGAATTCATAAATCCATCTCAAGCATTCCACCAACTTAATAAAATTCCGACATGCCAAGCGTTACCTCTATAGCAAGCTGCAGGAAGCCCAAAACCTCAGGAGAGAATCTTTCACCTCAAGCTACGTCACCAGTTTCCATGGCCGGTCTCCGGCAGCTGTCGGTTCGGTAGGGACTCCGTTTCCGGAAGACGAGCTTCTTCTTCCGTTCGTTGACTCCGTTGGCAGGTGGCAATCTTCAATGCGTGAGCGCTCACTCACGTCGTATCGATGGAGTTGGAAGTTTGGCTATGGCGGAGAAAAGGAAGGAGCTTCCAAACAACGGGAGAATCAGAGAAAATGAATAAAGAGAAGGAAAGAATTACAGAATCTCTTTGGGAATTAAAGTTAACTAACTAGGGTTAATTAAAAGTAATTGTTTATTTTAAGCAGGCGAACATAAAATATATATTATTTTCTATAATAATGGAAAATTTTGACATTAAGTGGTTTTCAGAAAAATGACATAACGGGACAATTTTATGGTCAAGGCTTCGGATAAATTTTCATAAGCAGTGTGTCCGAATCTGATAGTTGAGTGAAGGGAGAACTGACCGAGGCCACTTCGTGATTTCATACTCAAGTATAAAAATGCAAGAATGAGGCTTGAATTGAGGGATCAATCTAAATGCGAATAAACGCTGGCGTATTGGAATTGAAATCATATCGAAAAGAAATGAATCGTGAAGCCAAAGTACACGGAAATGAAAGTGGCAAGAACCGGAGGCGCAAGTAAAGAGAACGTGATGAAAAATGAAATGCAAAAGATGGATAAAACTCACGAAGAAGTATTCTTGGTCCTTCATACTGACATGGAATGGAAGTTGTTTGTGCCTTTTTCTTCCAATTTTTCACCTCCACCAGCATCAAATCCTTATCCAGCGTTGATAAACCGCACGGTGATTTCCCCCGTTCTTCGCATGTTCTGACCAAATCTTCATCCGCCATCACGCCCTTAACATGTTTGCATGCTTTGCCCCATGTAAATGAGCATGCTGCGATCTTCTTCTTCTTCTTCTTGTTTGCCCAAGCCTCATCACACGACCTCTGCATGCTTGTCTTGGTCGAGCTCATCTCCTCGATATTAAGTTCGAGAAGGAGATCGAGCTTCTCTCTCTCTCTCTCCCCTTGTCGAGCTCTCGCCCAGGGCTGATCATTTCCCTCATTGTAGCTGGCAAAATCAACACTAGCTGAACTGGGACACATAAAATACCTCAATGGAAATATATGGGTAGAAAGCGGTTAATAGTTACAAATTTTTTTGAGAAAAGAAAACGAGAAGAACAAGGAAGAAAGAAGGCATTGTAATCAAGATCAGCTAAGTTCACTCACCGACGAATTGCTTCCTTAGCAAGTTTCCCGTTCATTCCAGCTAAAAATGCAGCCGACCAACACTATCATGCTTGTCTCCATCGGCTCCATATAGAAGTTAACATCGTCTTGATTCGCTTCCCTAGAGGAGGATTAAACTCATGTTTTCTCTTTGATCCTACTTGACTATGTTCCTCAGTACTCGTTTGACAATCTTGCCAGTCCTCTTGTAAATCTGCTTCACTCGAATTATCTCCGTGCATATGTGAATTCTCAGCCACTACATCTGTTGATTCATGACCATCCTCATGGAGTAAAGCTAGATCTATTAGTTGATTATCTCGAAGCTCAACCTTTAAATCATCCCCTAATTGCTTGCATATTATACGCAATCCCCACTTTTCCACGACTCTACCCTCTACTCTGACACCAAGTTGTACATAACGCCCATCAATTTGAGCAAAATCGACTTCTCCCCAGAATTCACATGGTAAGATATATTCAACAGCGATATGATCCAAATCTGACAATCCGTAACCTCCTTCTTCGTCATACAGCCATTTGCCATTAACATACGAATTAATAGAATATTTGTCATGCTCAACATTTTCATCATTTTTGAGAACAGTACAAAATGCCACTCCAAGAATCTTGTCATACAAGTCCTCTGAAACCATGAAAAATATGGAATCCCCTTCAATAGGAAAGACCCACCGTGGCATCTCTCCTTGAGGGAGAACGAAATTTAGCTGAATCTGTTACAAAGATAGACCCGTAGTAAGTATCCAAGTTTGTAATGTACCCAAACGAGAATATTTATTGATCCTTGCTTGCATTAATACACAAGTCTCATGCAATAGAAATCATTCCCATAAAAGTACGGCAGCCACCTATCTTACATTCATATACGTGCAGAACCACTTCATATTATTTTGCTTTTCATAAGCCTTCAATCTTGCATTCTCTGCTATTGCAATAAATAAGCACACAATGTGGGTAGGTTTGTGTGTGCATATGAGAGAGAGAGAGAGAGAGAGAGAGAGAGAGAGAGAGAGAGAGTCTAACCTCACTTGCACGGACAATGCGATGAATTGGGATTAAATCTTCATTTTTCTGTAGAGATTCGCAATTAACCGCAAAAAAACGTCTCAAAAATGGAGGAAGCTCTGGAATCTCTTGTAATTATTGATGGCAATTATCAACATACAATGCAGACAAACTATCACGCTTGCTGATGGATGTAGGAAGGGTCAGAATATCACTCTCCTCCAAAGTTAATTGACTCAAGAGGGGCATACAAGAAAGATTCTCAAGAAACTCTACTTCAGATAGATTGCATCTCGAAAGATATAATCCGTGTAAATTTGGAAGTCTGGCCTTCATGGATGAATCAGCTGAATCCCTGTACTTAGGAAACCCAATCAAATTTGGGCAATTTATAATTTTCAAGTCTTCAAGGTTCTGTAACTTGTAAATGCTAGACGGAAGATGTCTCAAGTTCTTGCAACTACTTATAAACATCCTCTTCAAAGCAAAGAGATTTTCTATTGACGTAGGAAGTTCTTTAATAGCGCTCTCTATTAAAGAAAGCCTTTCAAAGCCTTTGAGTTGATGTGGAATATCTAGGAACCTTTCAAATTTTGTGCCAATAAAAAAAAATTCCCGCAAATTTTTCGAATTGAGCACCTTGGGAAAAACACTAAGTTCATGGCACCCCCCTAAATTCAACATCTCCAACTTGTCAAGATATGCGATGGACTCATGGGCTTCTACCAAGTTTTCACAACCGCCGAAATCCAATTCCTTGAGATTTGGAGAACACGAGAGGTCAGGCATGTGAACCATTGACTTGCAACTATTGAAATTAATGTACATCAAATTTTGGAAAACCTGCAAAAACAAAGAAACCAACTTTGATAAACACTCTGAAATTATTATATATTAAGTCTTCCATATATGGGCAATTTGTTTATTTAAAGAAGTGATCTACTGCGGACTCTACAAATAGGCCTATGTAAAGTTGTTGTACATAGACGGGAGAGTCAAACTCG
Source organism: Eucalyptus urophylla (assembly GCA_026873135.1). Taxonomy (NCBI): domain Eukaryota; kingdom Viridiplantae; phylum Streptophyta; class Magnoliopsida; order Myrtales; family Myrtaceae; genus Eucalyptus; species Eucalyptus urophylla. Next base: position 98,314 of record JAOPUP010000229.1, on the reverse strand, counting down.
TGAAATGATGGTAATTTAATTTTCGGATGTCATTCCCGTAGTCCATGGTTTTACTTTTTGATCATTAACAATATCACAATTTATTTGTAGGGGCTTAGTTTGATTAAGGGTTATAAAATTGGCTACACAACACGTGCCGGAGATTGCGTTTCTCAAGGTAATCACATATCCTTGACTGTTATATAATCTATATATTGACCTGGCGTATATCTCATGATTACATAATCTTCGGCCACAACACTCTTTTATGTGGAAGGAAGCAAGGACCTTCGGTAGATTAGACAACTCGAAGCCTGCTATTCTGGTTTCCAAGTGAATTCCTTGACCTATGGATTAACTTTTCATTTAAAGTTACTTTGAACTGATTTTGTGAGAATTAACTATTGTCTTGAGAAATTGCTAAAAACTTAAGAACTTTACCGGTACTTACACACACACACGCATATATAGATGAGCAAATTAGAGCTAACTCTCATTATTTTACATTTTAGATATTATTTGAAAAAACTGAAAATCTATAGATACACAATACAAAAAAGTTCACAGATAAAATTGGGTTAACAATTATTTAAAAAAAATAGAATAAATACCATTAAAAATCCCAAATTATTATATAAATTTATCTCTAACTAATTTTCGTCTCACAAAAACCCTTAATTAGTATGATGATGAAACATTTATCCCAAACTAATTTTTATCTAACAAAAAATCTCAAACTAGTACTCCTCACCCAAATCTACTCTCCATGAGCAGATGAAAATTAATTTGAGATAAAACTGTGTTGTGTGTCACGCATGTGGCAATCACAAAATTCAAGTGAAGTGTCATGTGGCGAGCATGCGAATATAGGCCACATGACAAAATTATGCCACGTGATAACCATAGAAGCATAATGAAGTGCCACATGGCAAGTGTAGATGTGGGCCAGGTGACAAAATTATTCCATGTGTGACGTCATATGGCAATCGCAAAAGCAAAGTGGAGTACCGTGTGGCGAGCATAGGAATGAAAACTCTGCTAGGTGTGGCTTTAACTCTATATCGTAGATGAATAGGGGTATAAATACTTTCACAATGTACTAGCGTAAAAATTAATAAACTTTGGTTTTTGTTCTTTTTGAAGTCATGCAAGGGAAATGAATGCAACTTTGAAAAACATTCGGAAGAAAATAAAAATTTCATATACTCATTTCAAAATCCAGCTCTGACTTTCTACTAAGAAACTAGTGAATGCCCTTACTGGATCACTCACATTGATTTAGTTGTGCACACATTATTGGAAAGTTCCTAATAATTACTCTTGTTATGTACACTTAGAAGTGCTGCTCCTTAAGAAATGATTTAAGCAACTAACAATGCCTTACTTGCATTTAAACCTTCGATTCAACTAATTTTATTGATGCTGGACAAATCCTAACCGTTTAGGAACTTGCATTGGGTACATGGCCTACCACTAAACCAGCCACTTCTTGGGTGTTTTTATTCTACGTAAATGTCAACGGGTAGGTTCGTCATATTTTTATTCACCTCTTGTTCAATCACTATACAATTTTTTGTAATATAATAAAGTTCATATGTAAAGAACCGACAACAAATTGCATATTGAATTTCTTCACTCGGTAGATTTGATCTGATTTTGAAATATATCTATGTTAATGGTTAGAGATATTAGGTTTAAAAAGTATGTAAACTTTATCTATAGTATATATAAGGTAAAGATGATCTCCTACAATAAAAGATTATAATATTTTTCCTTTTATTTTATTCCCTCCATCAAGTATCCTCAATTACTTATTCTACAGATTATATAATGGACATATATATTAAATTGATTATTTTATTTTTTAGCTCTCGCTATTTCAATAAGAAACTTCAAATTTTCTAATGATGCAACGGCCTTCATAAAAAAATTTCAAATCTTGCAATATCTTTCTCTTTCCACATATATGTATAAAACTTCTTTGTATTGTGTACTTTATTAACAAAAATGTTTCCATTGAGTATTTCTAATGAAGTTTTTCTTTTACGTTTCTTAATGTCAATTTTGCTTCACTTAAAAATATCTCTAACGCAAGTAATTAGGGTCATTTTGAAAGAAAATAGCAAGTTGGTGCCTGAAATAGAGGAACAACACTTCCTTTCATATACTATACATATAATATGCATCTACATATACAAATTAAGTAGATAATAAAAAGGTCTATGTCGGTAATGCGTACCTTAAATTGCTTTAGAACTTCTGTGATATTGCCTTTACTCATATCAAGTCCCACTAATTTCTTTGGACTAGCTAAAAATTTTGGAATCCCGTGAGCACATCCAGGCCATTCCAACCATCTAAGCTCACTAGGAAGACATATAGGACCTTGAACAGAACTATGCACGTTATGCAAGATGAGCAATCTAAGCCTTCTCAATTTTGTAAAAGCATCGGGATTGATATGCATCTCTGTTGGCTTAGGTAGTGCCAACACTATGGCTTTTACAGCATAATCTCCCTGTAAATATAGAACTAATTTATACTATGCATGTTTGGTAAAAGAGTAAAAAATGTAGCAAAATTTTGATCTTAATTACAAGTCTTACCATGTCACGTGACAGAACATCAACGACGTCATCATACAACCATAGTCTACTGCGTCTTCCAGGATCATCTCAACATTCTTGGTTCACAATATCCATACCCATCGCCTGAATCAAGTCATGCATTTGTAGGACGCAACCCTCAATGCTTATCAAGGACCTCTTAATGAGAATATCAAATCCCACAATTGTCTCAAGATTGCAACTGTCAAGAACTTTCTTTGTATGCTCTCTTGCCCACCCCTTAAAGAAGCATGCAATGTGGAGAAAGATCTCTTTCTCATTTTCATCTAAGCCATCAAAACTCACTTTGAGCACATTATTAATGGCTTTGTCGGGATTCCTAGAAAGTTTCTTTATTGTACTTTCCCATACATCTTCTGTTGTATCACATAATGAGGAACCCAACACTTCAAGTGCTAAAGGAAGGCCTTTAGCATATTTCAGAGCACCATCCACTAGATCTGTTCTAATTTGGTGCGTTTGAAAAGCATGCTTACTAAGCAGCTCATGAGCTTCACTGTTACTTAGTGGTTCAACTTTATATACATGATCTTGATCTATCCGGTGACAAGTTAGCAATTGTTTATCTCTTGTAGTAACGATGATCCTACTTCCATTACCAAACCACTCACCTTTTCCTGCTAAAGCATCCAAATGGCACAAGGCATCCACATCATCAAGGATGAGGAGAATTTTTTTGCAACCAAGTCTGCGTCGTATTATATTAATACCTTCATCCACATTGGACACTTTTAATCTTTGTTGCAGTAATAATATATCATTTAGCATTATTTCTTGCAAAGTAACCAAACCCCTGCTATCTTTTGAAGTTTCTCTAACTTTTGCTAGAAAACATGCACCCTCAAATTTTCTGAACAGAGCATTGTAAAGAGCTTTTGCTGAACATGTCTTCCCTATACCTCCTTGTCCCCATAATCCCACCATGAGAACACCATCATTAGACTCAACTTTTAATATCGATTCCAACTTAATAACTCGGGAATATATGCCAACCGGATGCTTAGCAACACTTAAAGGACGGTCTAGGTAAGTGGAGATCTTGGTCACAATTTCTTGTATAAGCTCTGACTCGTCCCTGACAAAAACAGAAAAACAAGTTGTAGAATCATTTTAGCGATCTGAATAAACAAATAACGAGAGCACATTGCTAACAATGACAAATCAGTGCTCACATTTTCAGATAATGACAGCCAATGTATTCCTACCGAGGCGAACTAGAACTCCAAGAGCTCCACACCAATCAAAATAAGTTCGAGGTTTTAACCTTTAGTTATCCAAGTGATTCATGTTCTCTTGATTTATACATGACAATTTACGTGACAAAAAAGTGATTTATTTATACGCTTAATCAAAAAGCGCTCCTTAGAACATTAAACGGTGATTATAATTTTGATTCCAAAATTATTAAATACCCTGAAGCACGATGTTATTGCCTTTAGGTGGCCCGTAAACAGTAATCATCCTGTATCAAGCGCTGTGAACTTTTTCCTTCCTAAGAAATGGGGATAGTGCAATAATACTACTTAACATTTTGTCCACTGGTCAATCAAGTTTTAATTTTTTATTCTGTTCAAATGAGCCAGTGAATAATTCAGCCGATAAAGTCCCAGTGTCGATTTTCTATTATTGAAAAAAGCCAAGTTTCTGTTCTATGAAAAGCCACATGTGATTTTTTGAACTAAAAATACCAGTTGTAACGTGTTTAGACTTGGTCAACCAAAATCGAAAATCTACGGAACTCAATTTTACCAAAATGAAACGAGAAGACCTCAATAGCCCCCTGATAAAATTTCTAGAACTTTTATTACACTTTGAGGAGGGCAACAAGGATCCAAAAGAAAGAGCCACAACCTTACCCAAATGAAACAGGGCCCAAAATTAGTTTTTTTTTCTTTTTTTTCATGCTGGTGAATTTTAATAAATATTGGTAATTGTAGAAAAACTGCCATTAAAAAAAAAAAAATCGGTGACTTTTTCTTTCACATAACTTGTTAGTGACTTGCCAATAGTTTCATAAAATCACCAACTACTTGCTAGAAACTGCACATTACCCATTTCATACAAACTAACAAAATTTGATTTGCATATCTCACAGCCTCGAATTTACTAATTTTTATTTGAAATTACTAACATAATTAGAGTGACTTAACACCTTTGATAATGTTAGATAATAACTTACTAGTTTTGGATTACCAAATCTCACTTCAGCTACTTATGAATGTTTACATGTTCTTTTAATTTGCCAACTTTTATATTGGGTTCCTAGCTCTTATTTGAGTTTCTTACTTACTCATTTTTGAGATTGTCAATCTTAATTTAAGTGACTTACCAAATTTTCTTTGATTAAGTTACCAATTGATTTTACCTAAACAATTCTCGTTTGAGTTACTTGTCAAGTTTACTCTTCTTTTAATTATCGATTTTTCTTATCTTTTGCCAAATTTTATTTATCTTTCTTAACTACACCTAGATTCACCAATTCTCTTATGAAATTACTAACTTAAACTTAACAGACATAAGAATTTTCAGGAATCATCGTTGACACCTAAATTTTCGCGACCAATTTAGTCATTTATCGTATTAAAGAATTAGTGGTTAATTTTATCCCTGAAAAAATAGTTAATTATATAGCATATAGTTTTAGGTGCATTTATTTTTTATTTGCATTTACATTGGGCCGGTGAAAAATTGGTTCAAATTAATGGTTCAGGACTTTAATTTGGTAAATTGGACTAAACCCATGAAGAGAGTAAATTGGTCCAAGCCCGTGTCCTCGGAAAGATTTTATGGATTTATTTGTGCAAGATTTTAAATTTTAGAAGAATCCCCTTGCAATCCTAAATCGTATCAAAAGCAAATATTGCATTTAGAAAAAGGAATTTTCGTGGATATGGATTTGAAAAGTTAAAACCCTAACTTGTGGCCTATAAATAGATTAGATTCGTAGCGTTTGTAGTGGGGCCACACATTATGTCACGCCCCGATTCTCGGGCGCGCACACATCCTTCTACCTTGGTCGATTTTAATATGCGATATCCCAGGACAATGTATCGCCGACCCTTTCAATTATTAAGCACATGCGGAAGCAGTTAAAATCCCCAGACAATAAAACGATGGGATAGAAAAGTAGGGCCATATTTTTCATATTGAAATTTATAACCAAACTTTTATACAAACCACAAATCACTTCAAAACTATTCACATCAAAAGGAGATCTCAAAAGAAGATAGGATCTCAATCCATCCAGACCGTACTCACGGCTCCTCTCGGGACTATCTTCTTCTTCCAAAAATCCTTCTCTTCAGATCTCACCTCCGAGTTCTCCTCCTCGGATTTCTCCTCCTCAGCTCTTCAGCGGGGTCCTGAAATGGTTTTCCCCAAACTGGGATGAGACTACGTCTCAGCAAGTTCTACCCCACTAAGCCCGATTAGTAAACTACTATACTAAAGGCTGCCTAAACACGCACAGGGCAGAGGACTTACCTTGGCCTCTGATCCCACCTGCAAGTCAGTACAATTCACAATAAACACCCACTTACTTCAAACAAATCGAACCAGTCGATTACATGTCATACAAATCAATCCCCACTGTGGGATATTTAAAAGCTAGGCCACGTGCATTCTCCAGGACGACCTTCCAAGTCTCCAAGTCCACGTGCCTCGAACCTTGGGCCCACGTGCATTCTCTCAGGCGACCTTTTCGCCAAAGTGATGCATCAAGTCACCGAGCCCACGTGCCCTTTTAGATGCCTGGGCCCACGTGCATTCTCTCAGGTGCATTTCACCAAAGCGATGCATCAAGTCGCCGAGCCCACGTGCCCTTTTAGATGCCAACTCTGTCACCGAGCCCACGTGCATTCTCCAGGACGTACATACCGAGTCTCCGAGCCACGTGCATTCTCTCAGGCGACCTTTTCGCCAAGGTGACATATTCAACCACTGAACTCACGTGCATTTTCCCAGGTGACACTCCAATTCACCGAGCCACGTGTCCTCTTTGCAGTGGTTACCAATTCACTTTCAATATCGACAACCAATGCCCAACGATTTCTCAATCAAATAATTAAATCAACTCAACAAAACATTATAAATGCTGAATAAACATACTTGGCCATTCACCAATCAATACTCAATCAAATAATTAAATTAACTCAACAAAGCATTATAAATGCTGAATAAACATACTTGGCCATTCACCAATCGATAATTCATTCTCAATCGATTCCAATCAATTTAGGGTAAATCCCTAAAATATCACAATTTATTCAATTCCATACAACGTGGAGCTCAAATAAATAAACGGACTGCACCACGACGATCAGCACGAGATTTCGATCGTCGGCCATCAAAATCTTAATTTCCGAAAAATAATTAATTTATTTATTAATTTCGAAAATTAAATAATTATTATTAAAAAATTCAATTTAGCTCAAAATAAAGCCCGATTACATAAACGGACTTCACCACGGTCATCAGCATAATTTTCCGGTTCCAGACCATCTCAGTTAAATTTTCGGAAAATAAATAATTATTTAATTAATTTCGAATATTGAATAATTAATATTAAAAATCCCATTTAGCTCAAATTAAAGCCCGATTACATAAACGGACTTCACCACAGTCATCCGCATAATATTCCGGTTCCGAAACATCTCCCTTGAATTTTCGGAAAATAAATAATTATTTAATTTAATTACAAAAATTAATATTTAAATACAAAAAAATCCACTTAGGCCCGAAAAGCCTAATTGGAGCCCACTAAGGGTCGGGAAAAATCCCGAGGCACTTCCAATAATTAGTAGACAATGTCTACTTGCTAATTACACAATCAATTTATCTAAATCACATCACAATTGACTAATAATTGCTAATTAATTCTAATCTAGCAACCTAAACATAATTAATTAAAACTAAACCAACCTTAAGCATAATTAGCCAACTAATCAAAGATTAGTGAGATTACTCACCAAATTGCGCGCAAATCGGATCAATCCGACGGCGGCGACGCGAGGAACGATTGTTCCCAAAGCACAGCTCGGGTTCGGGGCCGGGAAACGGTCCAAAAGTGGGCCCGAAGATGCTGAAACCCACTCTGTGGGTCTGCTGGACGGAGCCGATCAAGGCTGCTCCGGCGGCTTGGGCGGCGAGGGGAAGCCGGCGGAGGGTGAGGGGGTCGCGGGGGTGGTCCGGCGGGGTTGGGCGGTGGCCGGAGGTGGCCGGAGATGGCTGGACGGAGCTGGAACAGAAGGGAACAGCAGCTGGGTCGCGCGGCCTGGGCGTGCGCGGACGGCGGAACGGCGGCGAGCGCGTGTGCGCGACGCGGGCGGCGGTGCGGCGGTGCGGCGGCGGGACGAGCGGCTGCTGTCTTCGTCTGGCGGTGATGCTCGCTGCTTCTGTTCTTCTTCGGCTTCTGGTTCGCACACGAAGAAAGAAGAAGAAGAAGCTGGTTCACGTGGGGTTGGGGGGAAAGAAAGAGGAGAGAGAAGAGAGAGAGATGGGATAAGCATTGACCGGTCAAAGAAAGAGAGAGGGAGGGAATGGGCGGTGGGGAAGGCTACGCACGAAGGGGGAGGGGAAAAGGGGGGAGGAGAGAGAAGATAGAGAGAAAAAGAAAGAGAGAGAAAAAGAGAGAAAAGGGAGAGAGAGAAAAAAAATTCAAATAATACTACTTCTCTTATTTCTTTTCTTTTTGTCTTTCCCTTTCACTTTCTATTTTCTTTTGATCTTCAAATCTTCCTCCGATAATTTCTTTCTTGAAATTTCGGACTCGGCAATAAATTGATAGACGATGAGACGGTCCTAAAAATGAATTGTGACACGTCCGAATATTCGATTCCCAAAACCGAATTAAATTTCATGATTAAAATCGACCGAACGTGATTTTAGTCCAATCCAACCAATTAGGTAGCTTTTAGGGATTTTACCATGGATATATCCCTTAATGGCTTCACCCAATAGGTTAGTTAACTCGTGAGTGATCAGCTCAAAGAAAAAGGACCATAGGCACGTCGACGAAATGCACATTTCATTTTATCGAAATAGGGTCAAATTTCAGGATGTCACACATTAGAAATACATGGCCGCATCCAGAGGCTTTTCTCTTGATTGCTAGGTCAAAGGAAAATTCTACGCAAAAGAAAAAGGAGAGGAAAAGTTTTCCCTTGGTCCGTTCGTTCCTTTGGAAACACAAAAGGTGAAGAGTAAAAAGAAAAAAGTGAGCAGGAGTTGTGTTTCCTTCTGCTGACAGTAGCAGAGAGGAAGAGACAGGAGAGAGGGACGTGGCTGCAGAGAGGAGAGAGAACAGTAGAAAAAAAGAAAACAGAGAGCTGCTGTTCATCTTCCTCACGGACTCCTTCCGTCAGCCGCACGCCGTTCCGCCCGCGACCGCTTGCTGCCGACCGCCGCGCCGCCTCTACTAACCCAGCACCTGACGACGTCTCCACCTATTGCCTCGCCGACGCCTCCGCCGCGCCCCGCCTCGCCTGGAGCCCGCGAGCACCCGCGTCTACTGACCCACGACGCCATCGGATGCCGAGTATCTGACAACGTCGAGCACGACCGAGCCATTGTCCCGAGCTGCTATCCATGACGTCTCTTACTCTTCACTTGCTACACTACCAAGCCCAGCCCCAATCCTAACGACGAGTTGTGGTGCTGATCATCGGTACTGCTCGAAGAATCCATTCCCTGCCACGAGTCCAGGGACCGAGACAACGCAGCAGCCCTCTATCTCAAGCCGTTGCTGTTGCATCGTGACCTCGGACCAACGGTGTTCACGATCCTTCCTAGTGACAACAAAACTTCTCTTTGTTTTGCAGGTTTCCCACAAGCGGGTAAGACTTTTAGAGCATCCGAAAGTTGCCGTTGCCGCTGATCTTGGGACGCAGCATTCAAGCGTCCGTTGCTACCCTCATCACATCCAAAACTCCTGGTATTTGTGGAAGTCTCCAGTGAATTGTTCTTAATAGTTTTTAATCCCAACCTTGAGCACATCATCAGAAACCGTCTCATCGTGCTAAGAAGCATCAACCGTGAACCATCCACTCACGGCCAAATGCAAAAGAAGCAAAAAATTTTGAAAGTCGCAAGACAACAGAATCCACAGAGAGAAAGAGGGCATGAAGCATTGAGACGCTATTAGTGAGTGGAGGAATAAAAAATAGGGAGTTAAAGAGGAATTGTGAGTGGTGATTTGTGGAGATTGATTCATGCAATTCTCACATCTCGGACGCCGTTTTTCCGGGGCCAACATCAATGAAGCCAGTCCTCGCCCACTCTGCAGCTTTCCGGTATTTCATCCAGCGATTCCACCGGCCACCAGCTTTATTTTTCTTTTTCTTTTAGCAAAAAGAAAGGAAAAAAAAGAAAAACAAAAGAAAATTTAGGTATTTTCTTTATCTTATTTGTGTTTTATTATTTTTGCTATCTTTTTAGCGTAATTATCCCTTTAATGTGAAATTGATATTCCATGATATGAAATTGCCTTGAAATTAGCGATTGTCAGTCCGATTTTCGCGCCCGAAATCCGACTCGCAATTACTTTAAAAAAAATTGCCAATCCGATCTCCCGCTCGAGATTTGATTCGTGATTTATGTGAAATTGGCCAACCCGATCTCATGCGCGAGATATGGTTCGTCAATTTTTGGATTTCAACCTTATCTTATTTGATTTGCTTATTGTCAAGTTGGTTGAGTTAATCGAATTTTTAAAAGAAAAATCCAAAAAAATATTTAAGTTAAGATTAGATTTGCTTTAGAATATTTCCTATTTAGGGTTAACATTGCAATCTTATTTTGAATTTTAAATAAGAAAATAAAAAAATAAAAAAATCTGAATAAGGATTAGGTTTGTTTTTATTATCTTGCATATTTAGGATTGCAATCTTATTTTCGAATTTTTAAATAAAAAATCCAAAAAGAAAGTGCATTCATTTAGGTTGTTAGTTTTTTATTTGAATTGCATGTTAATTATGTATTAGTTTTAATTTCGAAATTAATATAAAAACACAAAAAAAAAAAAAATCATCATGCATACGTCATGTAGAATTAGGACATCCTTGGCACGTCATGACATATTATGATAAAATTGCATATTAAGTTTAGAATGATTTTTGCATCCTAGGTTAGAGCTTGCTAGGTTAAGACAGTATCTTAGTTTAAATTAGGATTTAGTCTGACCCAATCCCTAATATAAGCTAGATAGAATGTTAATCTAGATAGTTATGTTTTGCATTTCATAAAAAATAAAATTTATCTTAGGATAAATTAGTTGCAATTTCTAGGATAGATTGCATTTTTTTAGAATAGAATAATCATGTGCACGCCATATAGAATTAGGTCCATTAAATGCACGTCATTTAGTGATTATTGTTAGGTTCATTTCTAATTAGAAATTGTCCATCTTTGGTCATTTAATAAATGCCGCGTGACATATAGCTCGCATATTAAATTGTATGCCGCATGTCATTTCAATTGAAATAATTTTGTACGTCATTGCATTGCATTGCACGTCATTAGAATTAAGTCATTTGGATTAATTGAAATTGCATACTTAATTATTACATTTCTTTATAATAGACTGCATGCTTATTTATATCATATAGTTTAGGACATATTGTCATGCCATATCATTTCATATTAGATTAGAAGCATTGCATTGCATTGCATATGGACTACAGAGAAAACAAAAATTGAGTAATTGCGTATTAATTAGTTGATGTGGATTTTAATTTAACACTGTAGATACTTTCGTTGCTTTGAGGTAAGTCCTGCATTATTTAATTGCTTTTTTGGGTGTTAAATTGATGGATTGCGCACCTGCATGAACACCTCACATGTTAAGGAACTAGTTTAAAATCAATTCAAGCTACCTGCAATTTTTTTTTTCAAAATAAAAGAAATGGTACCGAAAGGGCGTTAGAGAAATCTAGCGTAACCAAGTCCCTGTACCCAAATCTCTGGTTCGTAGGAGTAAAGTAAATCTCCCGTTACTTTACTTTAGTTTATAATCGACCCACCAAAAAATAGATTAGTGGCGACTCCTAGTTAAAAATTAATTGCATGTTAAGAACTTGAATCTAAAGTTGCGAATCGGTATGGGCTTGCGAGAGCCCGAGCTAAGTCTAGGCTTAACAATCCATTAGCCAAACCCTAGGTGGTCCAAACCCCGAAATTTTGGTTGCGACAGCTTGGCGACTCCACTGGGGACTTGAGTTAAAACTCTTAATAGACTTAGGCCAATTTTTCTTTTCTTTGAAAAAAGTTTTTGTTTGGCAGCGAGGATTCCAGGTACGTCCCTATTATTTAAGGTGTTAGATGTTTTTGCAGGATGTGAGGTATAAGGGGAAGTGTTTGTTAACCTTTGTTTTGCAGGGAGGTGTAGGAATGTATGGTTTATTTTCATGAATGAAGTGTTGTTTGATATAAACTGTTGTGCATGCCTTGCTTCTAGCACTACACTATTGCACACATAATCTGCCGCCGGACCTGGGCCGCATAGGATCATTTAGGATAGTGTTGAGATTGATACCACTCCGACCGCATGCTCGCGGTACAAGTCGCCCATCTCAATCCCGAAGTTTCTTTCATGGTGTCAAGAGTACCCACCTCGGTCCGCATGCCCATGACCCGGGTCGGCTCTTTGACCAAGCCGGAGTCATGAGGACCCGACATAGTCCACAAGCCCGTGGCTAGTCTAATCATCCTTATGGCTCTACTTTGATAAGTCTTATAGAGTAGAAATCGAGCCACTTACCATGCGCATGTCTATGTGATTGCCATTGATTTTCCTTGATGAAGTGATTATGGAATGATCCCGCTCACCTATCTATTCATGATCGAGAGCTAAAATGATGAATCAAAAAGAGCTTATCTCGTCAAGCAAAAATGCTGTGATCTATCTTCAATGAGAAATTGTGACTCTAAGGAGAGAGCCAAGAAGACTTTTTGAATCGTGTCATTTTCCTGAGGTAGCCAAATTTGATGTCATCATGAAGAAACCAGTGACATATATAGAGAGAAAAATATTTGACCTGAAGGGTTCGCCTCACAAGATCAAGGAGGGTGAAATATTTGACCTGAAGGGTTCACCTCACAAGATCAAGGAGGGTGAAGAATTCAAGTACACATGATTCATGGTCCTAAGTTGTTTCATTTCCTCATTTAATTAGGGGCATGCACCTTCCCTTGCATGGGAATTCTTATCGCTTTTTAGGGATTGATTTCAATTTCTTATGTGCTTGAGCATCACATTCCAATAAATGTAATTTGATTGATGAACATCAATAGAATTACAAGTTTTGTTTTGAGGATATAATGGGGTACACCAAACTAGCCCGGTGACGATATCCAACAATGAAAATCAAATATCATCTAAGGAGAATTCTGAGGACTGGACTTCTTCATGCTTCCTCGTCCAAAATATTTCTCAAAAAGAAAAAAAAAATCATTTTTGAAGCCATTTCCAAAAGCATGCATTAGGTTACCTTTGTTTGTTTTTCTAACTCATTTACTTCATGTCTCAGAGCATAACAAAAAGGCGTTTGAAAATAACGCGTCAATTTCCAGTGATAGCGGGCCCATTGATTTGAGAACATACATCCGAAGGAAAAATAGGCGTGGGGCAAGGGATCATTTCCTAGCTGATCTTGATGACATCTCCCAAGAGAAAAGAAGACATTAAGCACTACTTATCCTCTTACTTGTCCCGAGCGATTTCCTTGCACATCAATAAGAAACCGAGGGCAAGTCAAAAGAAGACAATCTAGATTCCAAAGTGTGATGTGTGACACATCTCATTACAATTTGTGTGAGATGTCATTTTCTCATTTCCATGAGAAAATGATGAAACAAGTCAAGAGAAGATCATCCGTCTTGAATGAAATGGATACATTGCGTTCATGAATATAATTAATTTCGGAATTGACACTTTTGTTCTTTTCCTTGCAGATGAAGAATTGGGGTACTACATATTCTAGTAGTGACATGACCGAGACAAAATCTCGATCCGAGCCAAAATGGTTGTGCAATTTGAATTTACTCTGATGTTGCATAGTATCCTATTCATGCACGTTCTCTTGTGCAGAGACAAAAGAGGATCTCCACTTTTGATGGATAGAGACGATCTAAGGACATCCATTGGCAATTCTTTTGTGGAGCGATTCCCCTGAATGAATGCTTGAAATCATGTTTGAGTGTAGTAAATTGTTTGTTTTAAAGTCACAAATGCTTTTTATGCTTAAAGTTGCTAGACTCTTTTAAAAAGAAAATTTTCATATTGATTTAGCTCACCAATTTCATGTGGAGATTTGTCAAGATAGACAATTTAATGGAGTGATCAATGCTTAAGAATGCTGAGTGAGACGTGTCAGTATGATGAAAGGCAAGCATTATCCTATACACAGTCCCCTACTTATACACTTGTGAGATGAGTGTAGGAAATTCCATATCTACAAGGTAAAGAGTTCTCTCGCAAAAGGTACGATGACCGAAATGATGAGGGGCAGTTTATTTTTCTATCCCAAACACTACATAGGATCCATTGCTTAACCCCTTTGAGCTCCATACACTTGTGGAAATTCTTTCAAATTATCCCTTTTAAGAACCACCCCACATCGGGGCAAATTGGAGGTAAAACGATACCATAAGGTGAAGAAAATGGATTGAAATTTTCTTGCTCTTACTTGCATCAATCTTCTTGTCATGCTATTACATTGAATTCATGTGGTAATTTAAGTGCCTTAGAATGATGAAGAGCAGTTCTTTCTTTACCGTACACACTTTCATCAATTGCATAGCCCATTTGGGCCTATGAATTCATTTCAAATTAAACCCAGTTGGTGATCATCCCCCACACTGGGGCAAGGCAAAAGGCAGATGAAGACCCTTGAAAGTTCAAATGTCATTTAAAGTGTGATTGCTTGACGCATGCATTATGCGCAAGAATTGAATTCAAAATAGAACTAAGGGGCATGAAAAAGTAGTGTGCCTGGTAAAAGCAAAGCCAATGCCCATGAAAAAAAAGTGAAAAAAATGAATAAGAATAGGGGCATGAAAAGCGGTGTGCCTGGTAAAAGCAAGGCCAATGCCCATAGATTAAAAAGAGAGTCAAGATAAGGTGACTGTCAATTGCAAGAATTGAATCCTGATGGAGCAATACTCAAAGAACTCAAAAGTTGAGTTTTTACAATCAATTGGGCATTTCATGAAAACAATCCCCGATGATGAAAAAGAAAACTGGTGGCAATGCCAAGATGATCACCAACTCTCGCCATTCACATGCATTCTGAGCCTAATGATCCTTTCATTTCTTAACCCATGAACCTAGCCTATGTTACGTTCTTTACAAAGTCTCTTCAGATTATGGCACTTGAATTAACATAGGAGTTCATATGTTTATAAGCATCGCTCGAAGAGGTGCGAGCAAGATTATTTCTTTCTCATTTTGCAGGGTTCTTGACTTGTAAACCCGGAGATGATTAAAGAGTTGTTCTTTCAATAGCCTTGACTCAAAGAGTCCCTTTGTTAAGCAGTTGACCGAGCCCACATTACAGTCTCTATTAAAGACCTCTCAGATTGGTAAGGTCGTACCGCTTGCGAGAATACTTGGACCCTTGTTGGTATGATGATAGTGAGACGGAGTGATTATCATAAAATAGCCTCTAAATGAGAGTGAGTGAAAGTCCTTTCTAACTGAAGGTCCCTCATTTGGTATTCTTAGGAAATCCATGTCATGAGTGAAGATTGTCTTGAATGATAATTCTCTCCAGTGGAAATTTGGATGATGCAAAGGTCATTATGCATGAACCCCGATCGAGTTGATGAAAACCTCACTAAATTTTGAAATGTGCATTCTAGAGTAGCTCAAATTGTCTGTCTCTTTGATGAATGCATATCAGTTTTTGCTCTAAATCATGTCTGACAGGTAATTCAAGTTCCTTTCAGAATGTTTCATGATATTAGGAGATGAGAAACCTCCACCATGAGGTGAAAGACCCCCACAAGATATCTAAATTCCAAAAGACATATCCCCAAAAATCAGAGATATCACCAGGTAAGTATATCTCTACCTATACTCTAAATACTTGTCATTGTGCAGGTATTTTCTCTCAAGTGCATCAACACTTGACTCGGTCAAGCTGTCATTTACAATGACTTGGCGTGCTTTCGTAGCCCAGAGTCCTTTTCATCGACTCGGCGTGCTTCCGTAGCCCGATGTCCCTTTTAATAGACCCGGCGTGCTTATGTAGTCCGGAGTTCATGACCTGGCGTGCTTTCGTAGCCCAGAGTCCCCTTCATTGACCCGGCGTGCTTTCGTAGCCCGGAGTTCCTGACCTGGCGTGCTTTCGTATCCTAGAGTCCATTTTATCGAACCGACGTGCTTCCGTAACCCGGATTTCGTTTATCGACCTGGTGTGCTTTTGTAAGCCAGAGTCCATTTTAATCGACACTCGATTGAGTTGTCCTCCAAAGATTTTCCTCCAGATTCAATCTGATTAAGGCGACCGAAGAACGGTTCGGGTCCTGGTCAGATGATCTATGTTGCGACGCTGGGCGACCGAAGAATGGTTCGGGTCCTAGCTAAGCAAAATCTCCGTTTAGGCGACCGTAGAATGGTACGGGTCCTAGAAAAGCAATTTCCACATTCAGGTGACCGTAGAATGGTACGGGTCCTGAAAAATCAATTTTCCGTCAAGGCGACCGTAGAATGGTACAGGTCCTCGACAACATTTATTCCTTATTCAGGCGACCGTAGAATGGTACGGGATCTGGAAAATGAATTTCCGTTTAGGCGACCGTAGAATGGTATGGGTCCTAGACAACACCTATTTCCCTAATTCAGGTGACCGTAGAATGGTACGGGTCCTTGACACAACCAAGCAATGCCATACTGGGCGACCGTAGAATGGTACGGGTCCTGAGAAAGTAGTCTCTTCATAAAGTCATGTTACTATGCCAGGCGACTGTAAAATTGTACAGGTCCTGGACATGTAATACCAACCGCCTCGAACTACTCTATCTTCCTTGAAGGTAAGTTATTCCAGGTTAATTCATTTATTATTTACATTAGTATTCCCATACATCATGCAAATTGCATTAAAAATGGGATTCATGTTCCGACAAAAAAATCATTCATTGCATGTGCATGGTCAAAATTTAGGTCTCAAGGCAACCTCTACTAGCTCACCTTCAAAGAGGGGCAGCTGTTGACACCTAAATTTTCGCGACCAATTTAGTCATTTATCGTATTAAAAAATTAGTGGTTAATTTTATCCCTGAAAAAATAGTTAATTATATAGCATATAGTTTTAGGTGCATTTATTTTTTATTTGCATTTACATTGGGCCGATGAAAAATTGGTTTAAATTAATGGTTCAAGACTTTAATTTGGTGAATTGGACTAAACCCACGAAGAGAGTAAATCGGTCCAAGCCCGTGTCCTCGGAAAGATTTTATGGATTTATTTGTGCAAGATTTCAAATTTTAGAAGAATCCCCTTGCAATCATAAATTGTATCAAAAGCAAATATTGCATTTGGAAAAGGAATTTTCGTGGATATGGATTTGGAAAAATTAAAACCCTAACTTGTGGCCTATAAATAGATTAGATTCGTAGGGCTTGTAGTGGGGCCACACATTAGAAATACACGGCCGCATTCAGAGGCTTTTCTCTCGATTGCTAGGTCAAAAGAAAATTCTACGCAAAAGAAAAAGGCGAGGAAAAGTTTTCCCTTGGTCCGTTCGTTCCTTTGGAAACACAAAAGGTGAAGAGTAAAAAGAAAAAAGCGAGCAGGAGTTGTGTTTCCTTCTGCTGACAGTAGCAGAGAGGAAGAGACAGGAGAGAGGGACGTGTGCTGCAGAGAGGAGAGAGAACAGTAGAAAAAAAGAAAATAGAGAGCTGCTGTTTATCTTCCTCATGGACTCCTTCCGTCAGCCGCACGCCGTTCCGCCCGCGACCGTTACTTTACTTTGGTTTATAATCGACCCACCAAAAAATAGATTAGTAGCGACTCCTAGTTAAAAATTAATTGCATGTTAAGAACTTGAATCTAAAGTTGTGAATTGGTATGGGCTTGGGAGAGCCCGAGTTAAGTCTAGGCTTAACAATCCATTAGCCAAACCTAGGTGGTCCAAACCCCGAAATTGTGGTCGCGACAATCATAAGATGAAGCATCTATACTTATAAGCACGTGTGTGTTATTTTTTTTTTTAATATTCATACTTAATTTTAAAGATTACTTTTCTTATAGAAAAAATGGATTCCACTCTACTTACCCATCATTCAAGTGCCACCCGGACAAATTCCCAGCATCGGAAAGAGCTTTCTTCCATCTCTTCACTTTCTCAGAATCCTTCCCGAACTTAAACTTGTGCTTGGCCAGAGATCTCTGATAACTCTTTCTGCTCTCTCTCACTTCTCTTGGGTCCACTTTATAAGACACCGGTAGAACAATGAGGTTCTTTTGCTCCTTGCACTCTATAATCTTCGCCAACTCTTCCAAGCACCACCTTGAGGAAGCATAGTCCTCGGAGAAAACGATGATGGCAATGCATGATTCTTCAATAGCCTTCATAAGTACCGACGATATTTGATCTCCCTTTTTCAATTCCTTACTATCCTGGAAAGTGTATACTCCATTATGGTGTAAAGCTTGGTAAAGATGGCCAATGAAGTTGTTACACTAGTCTGCACCTCTGAAACTCAAGAAGACATCATAAATGTTTTTGGGTTTCGATGAAGAAGCCATCAGATGATGGAGTTTTCCAATTGGGAATGACTATTTGCTGAAAATTTGAGACTGTGTTTTCAGGTAGTTCACCCACCCCTTGATCTTCTTGCTGATTTATTCTTTTACTAGAGGCAAAGATGCATTACCTTTTCTGGGGCAGGGTCAACAAAGAATAATATATTCGAACTTTAGAGAACAAAGACCTTGTACAACTGCGTGACACAAGTTTCTTTGTGGCCGACAAAAGTAGGGACTAATAAAGATCACAACCAGACAAACAACTTTAGGGTAGTGGATTCTCGTGATCTAGGTCATGGGCTCACTCATGAAGCCAACTTTTGTGGTCTTTCGAGAGGGAGCTTTTCCTTGCTATATAGTAATTTACCTCATGACCACTCAAGAGATATAAAATTACATGCACAATCAAGCGTATCCACAAAATAAAATATATGATCTATTAATAATAGTGGAACTTTAGAAAAATATGGTGCTTAAATATGGACCAAGATATGTTAACAGGTATGGACACATGGACTTCTTTTCACCACTATGTTATTTGGATTATTTGATTGACACAAGCTTTTTTGTGGCCGATAAACTTTGGGGTGGATTCTTGTGATTTAGTCATAGACTAGCTAATTAAAAAATCTTTGCTGGCTTCCTCAAAACAAGGTATCAATACGTGTCACTTTATGTTAGTCTGATTTTTTTTTTTTTTATCTTCTTACCTATTTCATTTCTATGATTGAGAATGGAGAATTTAAATATAAACGGGAGGAAAAATTATAGATTGTCAACAATGTTGATCCACATAATTCGGCATTAGACATTATGTATGATTAACCATTTAATATTACGATTTTCCGTATAAGTCCACAATACTTTTCTTATTTAGAATTTCAATCTTCAAAAGATATTAGTTATGCAATAAAACAAATGTAGAATTTTTATACACCACATATAGAGACAACCCTAATGAGATTTTTAATTTAAACCAATACAATTTTTTTTTATAATGTAGTATATTTTTAATATGCATGAAGACTTTAATTTCACAATGCTTGAACATCAACTTGATTGCTTGATCATGTGCAATATGTGAATACATGCTACTTCCTTGTTTAAGTATGCAAATCCTTCACAAACTCTAATATATCAAAGACAAATCTTGCAACAAATAGTATGGATACCATAATACATAAGGAAGATGTTGAAATTTTTTTGAGAAATTCGATATGATGGTAAATTTTCTATGACATAAGAAGAACTTAGTGTGATTTTAAGTTTTGATTTTTCAATATATATCTAGATAATTGTGAATGATGCAACAAAATGTTCATTATTGAAAGGTTTAACATATAGCGAATTTCAGGTGAAAAAAAAGTGAGAAACGAATTGTGGAATCTAAAAACGAGCATGGAAATTCTGGACTCATGCTATTTCACACGAACACCTTAGTATTCATACATGCATGGCTTTGGGACTCTGGAAATAAATCGCAAGAGTGGCAAACATGGAATTTGATTCAATCAAATGAAAACATGAACGGAAAGGTCAAGGAATCAGCAAGCTTTACCATGATGAGCGGATGGCCGAGTGTGCCCCTGTTTTGTTCGATGCAAACAAGCTTTGTTTAATTCAAATAAGTTGTGCCTAAAATAAATGTGTTTATTGTCTGAATGCAAAATTCCAAAAAAGAAAAAAGAAGAGGAAGAAGTGACTGTAGGCAAATGTTTTTATAAATGAATACGCAATGTCAACTAGTTTTTCAAATAAATGAGCCAGCCACAATTCATCCACAATTGTTTATTTTTTGGGAGAAAATGTTAAGATGCTTTCAAAGCATCTATCATCAACCGCAAAACTAATTATTCAATATCAAATGCTATGAACTTTGACTAATTATGTTAAAGAAAATTTTTATGAATGAATAATTATTAGATGCTCCAATTGTTTAATTGTAATTTATAACCTCTTATTAATAGTGCCACTTGAATAATATTTTTGGTAAAATATGCCAATAAAAAAATATGTTGGATCTTCGGCACGATAGTTGCTAAGCTTGAGCAGTTCTTGAGAAGTGGTTTTAGCACCAAAAGCTAGAGTCTACTATATTCAATGATTCAAGTCCAAATTTTTTACGTGTGCTTATCACTAACAAAAACACGAGATCCAGTAATCAACTGCCAATTTTGTTTGATAGATTGGTTCATGTGAAACGAGTTTGTGCTTAACTTTGCAATTGCTCCATCAATTCTGCTTGTGTTCTCGATTTGGCTTTGTTTTTCAATATTCATACTATGTTTCGATTTACTTTGTCATTAAAACTATATACTTCTAATTTTTTTTTTGTAATGAATACAATTTTCTTTTGATAAAAAAAAAGTCCAAATTTAGCTTGTGCACTAAGTTCACTTTATCTTCTTTTCTCTTTAGCACCAAAATAAAAGAAGAGTGATGACTTTGAAGTCAAGCCAATGAAATTTTACCAAAGTGGAGGAAAAGTGTTGTCACGCCCCGATTCTCGGGCACGCACACATCATTCTACTTGGTCGATTTTAAAATGCGATATCCCAGGATTATGTATCGCCGACCCTTTCATTTAGTAAGCACATGCGGAAGCAGTTATAAATCCGCAGACAATAAAACAATGGGATAGAAAAGCAGGATCATATTTTTCATATTGAAACTTATAACCAAACTTTTATACATGACATAAACCAGAGTACTTCATAACTTCTTACTCTATCTCTATTCACATCAAAATGGAGATCTCAAAAGAAGATGGAATCTCAGTCCATCCAGGGCGTAATCAAGATCCCTCTTAGGATTATCTTCTTCTTCTAAAAATCCTTCTCCTCAAGTTTCACCCCAGAGTTTTCCTTCTCAAACTCTTCCTCCTCAGCTCCTCAGCGAGGTCCTAAAATGTTTTCCCCAAACTGGGATGAGACTATGTCTCAGTAAGTTCTACCCCACTAAGACTCAATTAGGGAACCAATACATCACATGGTTGCCTAAGCACAACACGAGTCAGAAGACTTACCTTGGCATCAAATCCTACCTGCATGTTAGCACAGATTAAATAGACACCCAAGCAATCACATCACAGATCAAAGCAACAATCAATCGATCTAGTTAATTACATGCCAACAAGACCACTCACGGTCATTTCCATTATTCCAACCAATTTACAACATCAATTCAAGGCAATGATCAATCGACCTAGTCGATTACGTCTCAATCAACCATTCACCGATCATTTCATTCAATCAATCAATCCACTACCTCAAATCAAGACAACGATCAATCAACCTAGTCAATTACATATCAACAAGACCACTTATGGTCATTTTAACTATTCCAATTCAATTCCCAATTATGAATCACGGTCCTTAGGACACAACTTAATTATAGGTGGTAATCACAGCCCCACCGAGCAATTTTCTTAGATTTAGTGGCATCACGACCCCACTCGGCAACTTTTAATATGTAGTGGCATCACGGCCCCACTCGACAATGTTATATGTAATGGCATCACGGCCCCACTCGGCAATATTATATGTAGTGGCATCACGGCCCCACTCGGCAATGTTATATGTAGTGACATCACGGCCCCACTTGGCAATGTTATATGTAGTGGCATTATCAACCAATGCCCGGTTATTCTTCAATTAATAACCAAAGATAATTCAATTTAGGAATAAATCCTAAAATCACTAATAAATCAATTTAGCACAAAATCAAGCTCAAGTAAATAAACAAACTGTACCACGACAATCAACACGAAATTTCGGTCATTGACTATCTCAGCCTTAATTTCCGAAAATAAATAATTAATTAATTAATTTCGAAAATTAATTAATAAATATTAAAAACTCAATTTAGCTCAAAATAAAGCTTGATTAAATAAACGGACTTCACCACGGTCATCAGCATAACATTCCAGTCACTAGCCATCACAGTTGAATTTTCGGAAAATAAATAATTAATTAATTTAATTCCGAAAAATAATATTTTAATACCAAAAATCTCACTTAGGCCCGAATTGTCAAATTGAAGCCCGATTAGGGGTCAGAAAATTCCTTAGATACTTCCAATAAATAGTAGACTACGTCTACTTGCTAATTGCACAATCAATTTATTTAATTCGCATCACAATTGACTAATAAACACTAATCCATACTAATCTAACCACCTAAACCTAATTAATTAGAACTAAACAACCCTTAAGTGTAATTAATCCGCTAAGCAAGGATTAGTGAGATTACTCACTGGAATCGTGCGCAACTCGGATCAATCCAACGGGGACGACACGAGGGTCATTTCTTCCAAAGCGACTCACGGATCCGAGGCCTGGAAATGGCCCAAAAGTGGGCCCGAAGTCGCTAGATACCCACTCGGCCACTTGTTGTTCAGGGCTGGCCAAGGCTAGTCCGGCGGTTAGGGCGGTGAGAGGAGCTCGGCGGAGGGCGAGGGGAATGCCGGGGAGGTCCGGCGAGGTTGAACGGCGGCCAAAGGTGGTCGGACGGGGGCTGGACAGAAGCTGGGCAGCGGCTGGACCGCGCGGGGAAGCACACCTGGGCGCGAGGGACAGCCGACGGAACGTGCAGCGTTGCGCGGGCGGGCGACAAGACGGCGGCGAGCGGTGGAGCAGATGGCAGTCCGGTGAGCTATTCCGTTTCTGCCGTCTTTGGTTCGGCTTCTGCTTCACTTCTGGTTTTCACGAGCAAGAAACAAGAAGAAGGGGGGGCTTTCAGTCACGTGGGGGAGAAGAGAGAAGAGAAAGGAGAGACAAGAGTGAAGAAGAGATAAGAAGCTTTGACTAGTCAAAAAGGAGAGAGAGAAGAAGAAGCAAATTTGAACTTGGCAAGGGTGTTCGGTGGGGGAGTGGGCGTCCGCATGAAGGGGAGCAGAGAGGAGAGAGAGAGAGAGAGAGAGAGAAAGAGAGAAAAAGGGAGAGAGAGAAAAAGAATTAAAATAATAACATTATTCTTATTTTTCTTTTTCTCTTTCCCTTTTCCTTTCTATTTTCTTTTGGTCTTCGATTTTTCCTCCGATAATTTCTTTCTTGAAATTTCGGACTCATCAATAAATTGACAGACAATGAGACTATCCTAAAAATGAATTGTGACACTGTCGCGACCCGATCTCGCCGCCCCTCGAAATGTCCAAGGAGGGAAAAGGTCGGGTTTAGGGGTACTTTGATCACGAGAGTTTCCTCACGAGATCACGAGCTCTCCCAAGCTCGTACCCCGTGCGACAGCGGATTTATTTATACGATCTAAGTATTTAACAACCTAAAAAAAATACAGGAGTCGCCACTAACCTCATTTTGTGGGTCGGCTAGAAACCCAATCAAGGGTCGGGAGTGTTCCCTCGATTCCTACGTAACCAGATATCTAGATTCGAGGACTTGGGTTACTCTAATATTGCTATTAGCGCAATTTCGGTACCTAAACAGTATGTTGTGTTTTTCCTAACATGTTCACGCATTTCTTTTTATATTTTCAGGATCATCAATTCTATACTAAATGATCTTGCATGGTGGATTACTTTCATTCTATTCTATTTCTAAAAAATGAAAAGAAAACAATTAATGAAATTGAAATTGCAAGACATTAAGTAAGCAATCAAGGAAAAGCAATAAGTCTATTAGGCAGTCCTAAAAGAAAGTATAAAAGAGAAATATATGGGAAAAAGAGAAAAAAACCCGCAACTCGTCGGGTTTTATACAACAAATGGAGCCCGAGACATATGTCGGGAAAACAAATAGTACATGACAATGGTCGGAATGGACATAGACCTCCATCACCTTCACGCCTTCTCTATCTTTAGGGTCCTAATCTAAACCTAAACTAAGAAACAAGGATCTCTTGCCTCATCTTATATGACTAAGACAATGCATAGAAATCATTATTATAACGAGTAGACATAGGCATCAAACATGAACATGAATCTAGCAAATTCAAGTCACAAATAGGACAAAATGCAATGCATGTTTAAAGGTTCGTAAGACCACCTAGACAATTCACAAAAATATGAAACTTGCACATGACATAAGGTTGAATGCGATAAAGGTTTGGGTAAATATTTAACCCTAAATCAGAATGCAAAGAAGTCACACAAGTCATTAACATTGAAAAGTGACTCAGAACTAGGAATGTCATACTTGGCAAATTTCGACTGCAATTAACCAAATGGATGCATGATATTCACATCAAACGGGATTCAAATATGATATACCATGCATTTATGTGAAACTTGTAACACGTGTTTCAAATGTCAAGAAGACAATGAGGCATGATTTGGCCCTTAAAAGGCCCGAACAAATTAATCCTTAAGCCTTTAACTCAGCATGACCATCACGGAACATGATTAATTTTTGATGACTTAATGATCTGCAAAAAACTTAAGAAAAATCCTCTATGTAGAATATGACCTGAAGAACATTTCTCATGAGGAGTCTAAACATAATCTAAGAAATCTGAATGACTAGATGCATACAAATGAAAGAAACAATCATCATGTGTCAAATCAAAAGCAAGACGTCTTTCGTATTCAAAAAGAGTAACTAAAGTCACAAAGTCTCTAGATCAAATTCTAGGTGATATACTAAGGTTCAACATTATTATGGGTCGCGCCTAAAGCATCCATCTAACGATCACATGCGAAGCGTATAACATGACAAGCATTTAGGCCATATGATCTTGATTCTTATCCAATCCAAACCAATGAGTAAACCAACTAAGGATCACATATTCAAACACATGCACCATTGAATTTGCTCATGCAACACATGTATTCAAGACATATAAAGCAGTCAATATGTAACCCACATGATACATAAAACCGTTTTGTAGACAATTGACAAAGGACGTCACTTTGAAAGATTTGATGAAAAGAGAGATACAACTTCATCAAGTCATGGAATGTATCTAGTCGTCATGAAGTGTTCGGACTTTCGTCCTACTCAAATGGTGCATGAATTTCATAATATTTCGGTATGTCCTAAGTATAGATGTTAGAGACAAATGTGATGAAAACATCTATCCTTAGATCAATGCACAGAAAAAACACCGAAATTCATTAACCTCAGTAGGATTATCAATCTATTCAAAATAACATATGATTAGAGACAGACACAGTGACTCTGACAGAAGTTCATCATATCAAACAAAGCTCAAGTGATATGTGTTATGCATCCTTTTGAAGCTTGAAATGTCCTCTATGAATTTCTACAACATATTGAAAGCAATTAGACACATCTACTATCTTATTCAAGACTAACAACAATTAACCATAGAAAAGACGGTCCACACTAAGGACGATTTAATGAACATTTTCCTAATCAAATCAACTCCAAAAATTCTGAAAAAATTATCTGTTGTAGCCAAGGAAATTTCAAGCAAATTTTCATGAGACACCAATCTATGAATTCAAGTATAAAATTCAGTGGAAAATCGGAAAACAGTCAAGGTCGAACAATGCATAACAGTAAACTACAATATATCAGTTTTCCAGAATCATCTCCTAACTTTCGAAGAAGATTTCAGATAGCTAATGATATCGGATTAGGATGTGCTATAGCTCATTAGAAAGATAATCAAACCATCTTCGAATTTCATGAAGACTTCGAACACAGGAAAACACAACAATCAGCTTATATCAAGTCATTTGCACAGAAGGTCATTCAAAACACAGAGACAAATATTTGGCAGATTCTGGACCAGACTTCGGACAGACAAAAATCATATTAAATGAAGTCCGATTAGGACATTCTATAGCTCATTGGAAAGATAATCGAACCATCTTCAACCTCCATGAAGACTTCGAACACAGAAAACCACAACAACCAGCTCATATCAGTTAAAAACAGAAAATCGCAGAACAGCAAATCAACCTTAAAACTACTGCAGAATTGACAGACTTTGTAGGTGTTTTTCAGGGTCCAAATGACATCCGTTCGGGGCATACAACATATCAAATCGAAGCTCTAGAAGTGTAATTTATATGTCTAGCAGGGCTCGAAGTCAAAAACTTTATCTAACACCTCGTTTCAGCCAAAACAGAAATTGATATATCAGGTATACGAATTTGCAGATCAAAGCAAATCAAGTTCAATCAACTTCAAGTTCATCATCAATAATCATCAACTCATTGCAAATCATTTGGCTCAGAGGGAAGGTAAGATACAACATCCCAAATGTGTCGCCCACAATCATTTTGAAGTAGAACTTCAATTAGTGAACTCATCATCAAATAAATTTGGTGTTTCACCCTCTCTGTGGGATATAAATCCAAACAACTAAATGAGGAGATGAACCAAGAACTACAGATCAGGTTCTCTGCGAATTCACTAGTTTGATTATCATGGTTGTGAACAAGTATTGCATGAAAAATATCAAGAACGCACAGAATAGTCTCCTCCTCTTCCTCGGCAGACTCAACATCTCAAAGTAACATGCAGGAGAACCATTTGATATACAAAATCACACATGAACAGAATTTGATCCACGCAAACAATCATGAACATCATTCGACATACATCACTAATACATCTAATTAGTTCACATTTCAATCAACTATATGCAGGAAATCCAACAAAGACACAACCAACGCAATTTCAATTGAATATCAAGACGGTGGTAAACAGAATGCAATAGGAACTATCGGCAATGGAGTTAGACTTTCTATCGAACATGTTGTAAGCATGTAGTGTGAAGTACTATTAACACCAGAATGGCATAGAGCAATACAAAACAGAGACATCAGAATAGAAAATCTATGCGTACAAGCAATTTTTACCACTTAACTGAAAAGAAACAACCTGGCGGTGATGAGGTGATGATGATTGATAGATCAATCAACCAAAGGATCGAGGAAGATCGTGTAAAACTCCAAGATCATTCGGCCGTTTTGCAGAGAGAGCAAGAACTTCTAATCGAACGCCGGCGGCAGCGGCGGCACCGAAGCTGTTCTTCTTAGGCGCCATGTCAGAGCGCGGAGCTAGATCGGGGCGGCTACCGTGCATAGTGGCTGAATCAAGGAGCGGCTGGCGCCATTGCGAAAGGGCCCTAACCACCGATTCAGAGGAAGAGATCGTTTGTTTTGGAGACGGCGAAAGGAGATAGAATCCCGAGCCCCGGTTAGTGAGAGTCCGCCCAAAAAGAATTTTTCCGCAAGCACGGGAGAGAGAGGAGGTTGTTACCCCCAAACAGCTGGAGAGAGATTGAGATGAAGAGAGAGCCCCCCCCCCTCAAGAGAGAATCAGCGTCCGAGCCTTTTTTCTAGAGAGAGAGCGTGCCCCCCTCGTGAGAAAACGAGAGAACCCCTTTTCTATTATTTTTTCTTTCTTTTACTTTTTTTCTTTTTCTCTCCTTTTTCTTTTTCGTTTTCCTTATTTCTAATTTTTTCTCTTTCATTTCATTTCATTTTTTCTTTTTGTTTTGTTTGTTTTTTTTTTTTCTTTATTTTTTATATTTTTGCAAAATGGATTATTAAAATGTCGACGAAAATTTCGGGTGTCAACAGACACGCTCGAATATTCGATTCCCAAAACCAATTTAAATTTGATGGTTAGAATCGATCAGACGTGATTTTAGCATAATCCAACTAATTATGTAGCTTTTAGGGATTTTACCGCAGTTATATCCCTTAACGGCTTCACCCAATAAGTTAGTTAACTCGTGAGTGATCAGCTCCAAGAAAAAGGACCATAAGTACGTCGACAAAATGCCCATTTCACTTTATCGAAACGGGATCGAATTTCAGAATATCACAAGTGTGATCCGATACGAGTTGAACAAAAAATATTACAATTTTTTTACTTCGTTTTCTTGCCCCCATCATCTTCTTCGTAGCAACCCTGGAACCCACGCATACGAGAAAACCAATACTTCGACAACGATTCATGTCTATTTTTCTTGAACCGAAAATGACACGCTTCTCTATCAACAACCTCCAGTCACTAGACTAATGCCGCCGCTGTCTGATGGGAGAACAGTAATAATTCGAACAATATCGAATCAACACAGTGGGATAAAATAATCTCCCATCTTGTGTAACCTAATTGGAATCGATATAATATAGTAAAATAAATATCAAGCACGCGAACACAAGACGATTTTTTTACGTGGAAAACCTCCTCGATGTGAGGAGATAAAAAATCACAGGACCGGAGTCCACCTGAAAATCTTCACTATCAATAAAATTATTTTTCTCTAGCAAATATTAGAGGTATATAGCAGCAAACACCTCAAGAATATAATTCTTGGAAATACACATGAACTTCACAAGAGATCAAGGATAAATCTGACCAAAAACGTAGGTTTTGATCAATCCACGAAAAAACTGATGTATGGAGCTTCAAATGAAAATCAAACTGTTCAGATTCAATTAAATTGCGCCACGAACATGCTGACAAAATTTCAGCCAATCGGACCACGAATCGACCTCCAATGCCAACTTGATATAAATTAGATATTGCCCCTTTTTTTGCTTTTCTTTCTCTTGTTATTATTTCCTTTTCTGATGCTACCTCTTTATATAGATAGTGAGAAACCCTATTTCCTCATATAACTTATTATATGGGCTCAAGCTCTTTTTGGGCTTGCAACTCATTGGGCTTCTTCCACATAGGAGTTAACCCAGCTAACAAATCTCCCCCTCACGACAATGTGGAGGGATTCACCATCCCTGTTATCAAACGGCAATGTTCAAGCTTCTCTCTTGGTAGAGTCTTTGTCATCATATCGGAACCATTATGATCCGTATGAATTTTCTCAAGTTCCAATAACTTTTCATCTAGAACATCTGTTATCCAATGATATCTAACATTAATATGTTTCGATCTAGAATGAAAAGATGAATTCTTACCAAGATGAATTGCGCCTTGATTATCACAAAATAGCACATACCTCTTTTACTTGAACCCAAATTCTTCTAAGAACTTCTTCATCCATAGCATCTCTTTACTACCTTCAGTCGTTGCAATAAATTCAGCTTCAGTTGTAGAAAGTGCAGCACACTTCTGCAATCTTGACTTCCATGACACAGCTCCACCTGCAAAAGAAATCAAATAACCAGAAGTAGATTTACGAGTATCAATATCTCCTGCAAAGTCGGAATCTTTGTATCCAACTAACTCAAGTTTCCCGGTCCCGAAATTGAGATTCAAATTTGAAGTTCCCCGAAGATATCTCATAATCCACTTCACTGCATTCCAATGCTCTCTACCTGGATTTGACAAATAGCAACTAACAACGCCAATTGCATGCGCCAAGTCTGGGCGTGTACATACCATCGCATACATTAAGCTTCCTACAGCTGAAGCATATGGAATACTTTCCATATCTTTCTTCTCTTTATCGGTCGTAGGATTTTGCATCATATTTAACTTAAAGTGGGTAGCAAGAGGAGTACTAACCACTTTAGCCTTATCCATGTAAAATTTTTGAAAGATTCTTCTCGACATATTTCTCTTGCGACAAAAATAACTGTTTAGCATCTTTGTCTCGAGTAATTGTAATGCCAAAAATCTGCTTCGTCGAGCCCAAGTCTTTCATGGCAAAAGACTTGCTCAACTGTTTTTTCAATAACTCAATTCTTGAAGTATTCCTGCTAACAATCAGCATATCATCAACATAAAGCAAGAGAATAATAAAGTCATCATCAGAAAATTTTTGGACAAACACACAGTTATCCGAGGAAGTCTTCTTATAACCTTATTCTGTCATAACTGACGCAAATTTTTTATATCACTGTCTCGGTACTTGTTTTAGGCCATAGAGACTTTTCTTTAATTTGCACACATAATCCTTTTTCCCTTTCACTTTGAAACCCTCAGGTTGTTCCATGTATATCTCTTCCTCCAAGTCACCATGTAGGAAGGCCGTTTTAACATCCATTTGCTCAATTTCTAAATCTAGACTAACTGCCAAGCCTAGTACAACACAGATAGAAGACATTTTCACTATCGGAGAAAATATATCATCAAAATCGATACCCTTTCTTTGACCGAATCTCTTAAGAACCAATCTAGCTTTGAACTGTGGTTGTAAAGTATGTTCATCTTGCTTCAACCTATATACCCACTTGTTCTTCAAAGCTCTTTTACCTTTAGGTGATTTCACCAATTCAAAAGTATGATTATCATAAAGTGACTGCATCTCATCTCGCATAGCATCGAACCAATTGCGTTTGTACTCATCTTCTAATGCTTTTGCATAACACTCTGGTTCACCTGCATCAGTCAATAATACATACTCATCTTCAGAATACCTAGTGGAAGGTTGTCGGTCTTTAACGGATCTCTGGACTGAAACATCCAGTGGAACATCTAATTAAGCCTCTAGTTCAGGAATAGTATTATCTATTTGAACATGTTCAGGAACATGTGCGTTATTTGGAACATTGACTTCATGTTGCTCTTCATCAACCTATGTAGGAATATTTGTAAGAGGAACTGTATCTAAATCAACCAGATTATCACTAACCTATGGTGCTGAAATCATTTTCGATTTCTCAATATCCTCTATTGTTTGATCTTCCATAAACGCAATGTCTCTACTTCTTACAATTTTCTTTTCAAGGGGATCATAAAATTTGTAGCCAAGCATATCTTGTCCATAATCAATAAATATGCACTGTCGTGTTTTCACATCAAGTTTAGACCTCTCATCTTTGGGAACATGCACAAATGCTTTGCACCCAAATACACACAAATAATCATAAGAAACTTCTTTGCCTGTCCAAACTCTATTAAGAACATCAAACTCTAAAGGAACGCATGGAGTAAGATTTAATATATGCACAACTGTACTTAAAGCCTCACCCCAAAAGGATCCAGGTAGCTTTGATTGTGAAAGTAAGCATCTTACCCTTTCAACTAGTGTTCTGTTCATTCTCTCAGCTAAGCCATTTAACTGAGGCGTCTTGGGAGGTGTCTTTTGATGTCGAATACCTTGTTGTCTGCAGTATTCATCAAAAGGTCCAATATACTCTCCGCCGTTATCAGTTCTGATGCATTTCAATTTCTTTCAAGTCTGTCTCTCAACTGAAGCCTGAAATTACTTAAAAGCATCTAACACTTGATTTTTAGTTTTCAAGGTATAAATCCAAATTTTCCTTGAAAAATCATCTATGAAGGTAACAAAATAAAGAGAGCCACCAAGTGATTTTGTTTTCATAGGACCGCAAACATCAGAATGCACTAAATCCAGTATACCTGACTTTCTTGAAGGAGGGGAGCTTTTAAATGCAACTCTGTTCTGTTTTCCTGCTAAACAATGAGCACACTTCTTTAGCGCTGAACTTTTCAATCCTGAAAGGAGCTTCTTCTTGGCCAATATTGACAAACCCTTCTCACTGATGTGACTGAGCCTCTTATGCCATAACTCAGCTGCATCTTCGCTATCTACTGCATTAATTTTGTCTGTAGACAACTTTGCCTGCATAATGTATAACGAAGAATATTTTTCACCTCTAGCCACAACAAGAGAACCTTTGGTGAGCTTCCATTGACCATTACTGAAGGTGCTGCAATACCCCTCATCATCCAACTTGCCTGTAGAAATCAAATTCAAGCGGATATTAGGTATATGTTTAACATTATTCAATACTAACCTTGTGCCATTGCTGGTTTCTAGGCACACATCACCGATGCCTACAGCTTGAGCTAGTCCATTGTTTCCCATCTTCACAGATCCGAAGTCACCTGACCTGTATGATGTAAAGAAATCCCTACGAGATGTAGCATGAACGGATGCACCACTATCAATTACCCAACTGGTCTCATGAGAAACAAAATTCACCACATCACCATCAAAAATAGTGAGAAAGTCTTCTTTAAGTGCAGCGACACGATTGTCATCACTGTCATCATCACTTTTCTTCTCTTTACCTTTCTCCTTTTGTTTCTCCCTTTTTAACTGGCGACAAAACCTCTGAATATGTCCCTTCTGATGACAATAATGGCACTCAACATTAGCAAATTTATTATACTTACCTCTGCTTTTGTCTCGACTTTTATCTCTATTTCTCGGACCTCGAGACTCACTTCTCCCCCTTTTCTCAACAACCAAGGCATCAGAATGTGAAGAGGACGATCCCTGTGTCTTCCTTCTCATCTCTTCATTCAAAATACTACTCTTGGCTAAATCCATGGTAATTGTACCATCCGAGGCAGAATTAGACAAAGATGTTCGGAACGTCTCCCATGAGTCCGGCAAAGTACCAAGCAACCATAGTGCTTGTATCTCATCATCAAACTTGATTCCCATCGCAGCCAACTGATTTATAATTCCTTGAAAAGAATTTAAATGATCAGTCAAACGAGTACCATCATGATATCTCAGAGCCATCATCTGTTTTATCAAAAATAACTTATTATTCCCAGTCTTTCGAGCATATAACTGTTCGAGCTTATCCCATAAACTGCGTGCATGTGTTTCCTCAATAATATGGTTTAAAACATTATCATCTACCCACTGCCTGATATAACCACACACTTGACGATGAAATATAGACCATTCAGCGTCAGTTTTATTCTCTGGTTTCTCTTCAGCAAATACAGGCAAATAAAAATCTTTCACATACAAAAGATCTTCCATCTTCCCTTTCCAGATATGATAATTCGAACCATTCAGTGTAGCCATTCTACTCGTATTCGTTTCCATAGTTTAACACAAGGCAGAAAAATCAGGCAATAACCTGTTGCTCTGATACCACTCTGATGGGAGAACGGTAATAATTCGAACAATATCGAATCAACGCAGCGGAATAAAATAATCTCCCCTCTTGTGTAAACCTAATAGGAATTGATATAGTAGAGTAAAATAAATACCAAGCACGCGAACATAAGACAATTTTTTACGTGGAAAACCTCCTCGATGTGAGGAGATAAAAAACCACGGGACCGGAGTCCACCTGAAAATCTTCACTATCAATAAAATTGTTCTTCTCTAGCAAAAACTAGAGGTACATAGCAGTAAACACCTTAAGAACATGATTCTTTGCAATACACATGAACTTCACAAGAGATCAAGGATAAATCTGACCAAAAACGCAGGTTTTGATCAATCCACGAAAAACCTGATGTATGGAGCTTCAAACGAAAATCAAACCGTTCAGATTCGATTAAATTGCGCCATGAACATGCTGACAAAATTTCAACTCAATCGGACCACGAATCGACCTCCGACGCCAGCTTGATGTAAATAAGATATTGCTCCAAACCCTAGATTTTCTGCTTTCTCTTTTTCTCTTGTTACTATTTCCTTTTCTGCTGCTACATCTTTATATAGATAGTGAGAAACCATATTTCCTCATATAACTTATTATATGGGCTCAAGCCCTTTTTGAGCTTGCAACTCATTGGGCTTCCTCCACATAGGAGTGAACCCAGCTAACAAATCTCCCCCTCACGACAATGTGGAGGGATTCACCATCCCTGCTATCAAACGACAATGTTCAAAATTGTCTCTTGGTAGAGTCTTCGTCATCATATCGGAGCCATTATGATCCGTATGAATTTTCTCAAGTTCCAATAACTTTTCATCTAGAATATCCCTTATCTAATGATATCTAACATCAATATGTTTCGATCTAGAATGAAAAGATGAATTCTTACCAAGATGAATTGCGCTTTGAGTATCACAAAATAGCACATACTTCTTTTGCTTGAACCCAAATTCTTCTAAGAACTTCTTCATCCATAACATCTCTTTACTAGCTTCAGTCACTGCAATAAATTCAGCTTCGATTGTAGAAAGTGCAACACACTTCTGCAATCTTGACTTCCATGACACAGCTCCACCCGCAAAAGAAATTAAATAACCAGAAGTAGATTTACGAGTATCAATATCTCTTACCAAGTCGGAATCTGTGTATCCAACTAACTCAAGTTTCCCGGTCCCGAAATTGAGATTCAAATTTGAAGTTCCCCGAAGATATCTCATAATCCACTTCACTGCATTCCAATGCTCTCTACCTGGATTTGACAAATAGCAACTAACAACGCCAATTGCATGCGCCAAGTCTGGGCGTGTACATACCATCGCATACATTAAGCTTCCTACAGCTGAAGCATATGGAATACTTTCCATATCTTTCTTCTCTTTATTGGTCGTAGGACTTTGCATCATATTTAACTTAAAGTGGGTAGCAAGAGGAGTACTAACCACTTTAGCCTTCTCCATGTAAAATTTCTGAAGGATCTTCTCGATATATTTCTCTTGCGACAAAAATAACTTTTTAGCATCTCTGTCTCGAGTAATTCTAATGCCAACAATCTGCTTCGCCGAGCCCAAGTCTTTCATGGCAAAAGACTTGCTCAACTGTTTCTTTAATAACTCAATTCTTGAAGCAATCCTATCAACAATCAGCATATCATCAACATAAAGTAAGAGAATAATAAAGTCATCATCATAAAATTTTTGGATAAATACACAGTTATCCAAGGAAGTCTTCTTATAGCCCTGTTCTGTCATAACTGACGCAAATTTCTTATACCACTGTCTCGGTACTTGTTTTAGGCCATAGAGACTTTTCTTCAATTTGCACACATAATCCTCTTTCCCTTTCACTTTGAAACCCTTAGGTTATTTCATGTATGTCTCTTCCTCCAAGTCACCATGTAGAAAGGCCGTTTTAACATCCATTTGCTCTATTTCTAAATCTAGGCTAACTGCCAAGTCTAGTACCACACGGATAGAAGACATTTTCGCTACCGGAGAAAATATATCATCAAAATCAATACCCTTTCTTTGACCGAATTTCTTAAGAACCAATCTAGCTTTGAACTGTGGTTGTAAAGTATGTTCATCTTGCTTCAACCTATATACCCACTTGTTCTTCAAAGCTCTTTTACCTTTAGGTAACTTCACCAATTCAAAAGTATGATTATCATAAAGTGACTGCATCTCATCTCGCATAGCATCGAACCAATTGCTTTTGTACTCATCTTCTATTGCTTCTGCATAACACTCTGGTTCACCTGCATCAGTCAATAATACATACTCATCTTCAGAATACCTGGTGGAAGGTCGTCGGTCTCTAACGAATCTCCGGACAGGAACATCTAGTGGAACATCTAATTGAGCCTCTGGTTCAGAAATAGTATTATCTATTTCAACATGTTCAGGAACATGTGCGTTATTTGGAACATTGACTTCATGTTGCTCTTCATCAACCTATGTAGGAATATTTGTAAGAGGAACTGTATCTAAATCAACCAGATTATCACTAACCTGTGGTGCTGAAATCATCTTCGATTTGTCAATATCCTCTATTGTTTGATCTTCTATAAACACAACGTCTCTGCTTCTTACAATTTTCTTTTCAAGGGGATCATAAAATTTGTAGCCAAGCATATCCTGTCCATAACCAATAAATATGCACTGTCGTGTTTTCACATCAAGTTTAGACCTTTCATCTTTGGGAACATGCACAAATGCTTTGCACCCAAATACACACAAATAATCATAAGAAACTTCTTTGCCTGTCCAAACTCCATTAGGAACATCAAACTCTAAAGGAACGCATGGAGTAAGATTTAATATATGCACAACTGTACTTAAAGTCTCACCCCAAAAGGATCCAAGTAGCTTTAATTGTGAAAGTAAGCATCTTACCATTTCAACTAGTGTTCTAATCATTCTCTCAGCTAAGCCATTTAACTGAGGCGTCTTGGGAGGTGTTTTTTGATGTCGAGTACCTTGTTGTCTGCAGTATTCATCAAAAGGAACAATATACTCTCCCTCGTTATCAATTCTGATGCATTTCAATTTCTTTCAAGTTTATCTCTCAACTGAAGCCTGAAATTGCTTAAAAGTATCTTACACTTAATTTTTAGTTTTCAAGGTATAAATCCAAATTTTTCTTGAAAAATCATCTATAAAAGTAACAAAACAAAGAGAGCCACCAAGTGATTTTGTTTTCATAGGATTGCAAACATCAGAATGCACTAAATCCAGTATACCTGACTTTCTTGAAGGAGGGGAGCTTTTAAATGCAACTTTGTTCTGTTTTCCTGCTAAACAATGAGCACACTTCTTTAGCGTTGAACTTTTCAATCCTGAAAGGAGTTTCTTCTTGGCCAATATTGACAAACCCTTCTCACTAATGTGACTGAGCCTCTTATGCCATAACTCAGCTGCATCTTCGCTATCTACTACATTAATTTTGTCTGTAGACAACTTTCTCTGCATAATGTATAACAAAGAATATTTTTCACCTCTAGCCACAACAAGAGAACCTTTGGTAAGTTTCCATTGACCATTACTGAAGGTGCTGCAATACTCCTCATCATCCAACTTGCTTGTAGAAATCAAATTCAAGCGGATATTAGGTATATTTTTAACATTATTCAATACTAACCTTATGCCATTGCTGGTTTCTAGGCACACATCACCGATGCCTACAGCTTGAGTTAGTCCATTGTTTCCCATCTCCATAGATCCGAAGTCACCTGACCTGTATGATGTAAAGAAATCCCTACGAGATGTAACATGAACGGATGCACCACTATCAATTACCCAACTGATCTCATGAGAAACAAAATTCGCCACATCACCATAAAAAATAGTGAGAAAGTCTTCTTTAAGTGCAGTGACACGATTATCATCACTGTCATTATCACTTTTATTCTCTTTATCTTTCTCCTTTTTAACTTGCGACAAAACCTCTGAATATGTCCCTTCTGATGACAATAATGACATTCAACATTAGCAAATTTATTATACTTACCTCTGCTTTTGTCTCGACTTTTATCTCTATTTCTTGGACCTCGAGACTCACTTCTCCCCGTTTTTCTCAACAACCAAGGCATCAGAATGTGAAGAGGACGATCCCTGTGTCTTCCTTCTCATCTCTTCATTCAAAATGCTACTCTTGGCTAAATCCATGGTAATTGTACCATCCGGGGTAGAATTAGACAAAGATGTTCGGAACGTCTCTCATGAGTCCGACAAAATACCAAGCAACCATAGTTCTTGTATGTCATCATCAAACTTGATTCCCATCGTAGCCAACTGATTTATAATTCTTTGAAAAGAATTTAAATGATCAGTCAAACGAGTACCATCATGATATCTCAGAACCATCATCTGTTTTATCAAAAATATCTTATTATTCCCAGTCTTTCGAGCATATAACTGTTCGAGCTTATCCCATAAACTGCGTGCATGTGTTTCCTCAATAATATGGTTTAAAACATTATCATATACCCACTGCCTGATATAACCACACACTTGATGATGAAATATAGACCATTCAGCGTCAGTTTTATTCTCTGGTTTCTCCTCAGTAAATACATGTAAATAAAAATCTTTCACATATAAAAGATCTTCCATCTTTCCTTTCCAGATATGATAATTTGAACCATTCAGTGTGACCATTCTACTCGTATTCGTTTCCATTGTTTAACACAAGGCAGAAAAATCAAGCAATAACCTGTTGCTCTGATACCACTCTAATGGGAAAACGGTAATAATTCGAACAATATCGAATCAACGCAGCGGAATAAAATAATCTCCCCTCTTGTATAAACCTAATAGGAATCGATAGAGTAGAGTAAAATAAATACCAAGTACACGAACATAAAACGATTTTTTTACGTGGAAAAAACCTCCTCGATGTGAGGAGATAAAAAACCACGGGACCGGAGTCCACCTGAAAATCTTCACTATCGATAAAATTGTTCTTCTCTAGCAAATACTAGAGGTACATAGTAGCAAAAACCTCAAGAACATAATTCTTGGTAATATACATGAACTTCACAAGAGATTAATGATAAATCTGACAAAAAACGCAGGTTTTGATCAATCCACGAAAAACCTGATGTATGGAGCTTCAAACGAAAATCAAACCGTTCAAATTCGATTAAATTGCGCCACGAACATGCTGACAAAATTTCAGCTCAATCGGACCACGAATCGACCTCCGACACAAGCTTGATATAAATCAGATATTGCCCCAAACCCCAGATTTTCTGCTTTCTCTTTTTCTCTTGTTACTATTTCCTTTTCTGCTGTTACCTCTTTATATAAATAGTGATAAACCCTATTTTCTTATATAACTTATTATATAGTCTCAAGCCCTTTTTGGGCTGGCAACTTATTGGGCTTTCTCCACATAGGAGTGAACCCAACTAACACTGCCACCATTGTTAGGGGCCACCGCTAGTCATCATTCCAATTACCAGTCACCCAACGCTTACAGTCACATCCAATAGAAGGAAAGCTATGGACAATCCAATGAAAGAGATTAACGTTCAAGTC
The DNA here is from genome assembly GCA_026873135.1 of Eucalyptus urophylla. NCBI lineage: Eukaryota > Viridiplantae > Streptophyta > Magnoliopsida > Myrtales > Myrtaceae > Eucalyptus > Eucalyptus urophylla. Next base: position 59,705 of record JAOPUP010000229.1, on the reverse strand, counting down.
ATCGATCTTGAGTTATTTCCTCTCCGGCAATCGCCATTGAACATCACCAAGACACACATGAAAACAAGAAAAATTGGAGTTACTCCTGGCCACACATCGAAATCTTAAGAAATAGGGTTGAAATGGGTGTCGAAATTACCAATCATGATTTGAATCATGCTATGAACATATGAATCATTATAATCTAGAAGAAATTCCTGGAGTATGTCCGTCGTTTCATTTAAGCATTTTCACAAACATATGATATCCATTTTTAATGCAACCCACAGAGACATTAACAAAGTGCTTATCTCAATCCAAGCAAAGGAGACAACATCTTCAGGAGTTACAACTACTAACCAATACTTAATCATGGTTTGAATTTCATTCAAGCCTAAACAACAACTCATGGACTATGATTAACAGATAGAGCAATAATGTGCAGGAAACACATAACAAAAGCACACTTGGATTCGGCCTCAGCAATGGCAGGATAATAAGAGGATAGTGGTTCACATCAATGAAATATTTCTATCCTATGATACACTTTCATACAATCTCGGAACAAACCAAAATTGGAGGCAAATCCAAACAAGCTTGGTTCAGGCAATTATCGAATAGGTGAAGCGATTCTCAGCTAAAGGGGACTCATGTATGAGATTTCAAGTGCGACTTGTTTCTGATCATTTCAATCAGCAAAGATCAGACCCAAATAATCAAAACAAACCCATTAGATGCCAGTTTTCGAATAATCACGACCTTATATCTCTACCTATCTCTTTACATATAAGAAGAACCGTAACAAGAGATACGGTTGTAGCTTTGTTCGAAACGAATATACCCCCTCGGCCAATGAGCAAATATAAGAGTGGAGATCCTTTGAGGTGTCAATGATGAAGAAGCACACTGATAAGAGTAGAGTGAGCGGGAACTCAACAAGTCACGCTCCTAGATCCTGAAACAGAGTCAAACAGGGGAATCTCGACATGGCTCTACAGGCGAACTGGAATGCAAACTACAGATAGAGGGAGATTATTTCGCTCACAGGATTTTTTCCCCAGTTGTGAAGCTAGACGGTGAAATGTTTCTCCCATGGGCGAACTTTCGTTTGAAAAATCTCTCTCTCTCTCTCTCTCTCTCTCTCTCTCTCGGATGTGAACAACGAAAATGGCCTTCCCTAAACCCGAGCGTGTAACTAGAATTTTAGACAGGAATTGTGAAAACGTTTAGAGGAAATCCTTGCGGTGAAAACATGGGCTGAGTCTCTTCCATGAGCTTTTGCATGGTCACAGTCGCTCTCCATTCAATCTCAACATGCTCCTTTCTTTTCTTTTGATTTTATATTTATACTTACGCATAAATTCTAGATAGAAAGTCATTGAACCTTATATTATGTCACGCCCCGATCCTCGAGGACGCGCCCATCCTTCTTAGTAGGTCGATTTTAACGTGCGATATCCCAGGACTAAGTATCGCCGACCCTTTCTTTTTAATACGCATGCGGAAGCAGTTATAAATCCCCAGACAATAAAACAATGGGATAGAACAGCAAGGCCAAACTCTTCATACTGAAATTCACAATCACACTTTTATTAACAGCACAACTCATAGTATATTTACAATACTATTCATAGCATACTTGTCTCACACCTATCTACACTAAGACAGGGTTCACAAAAAGTATGAGATCTCAATCCACATCTGAGTTGTACTCAAGATCCCTCTCTGGATCATCTTCTGCTTCATGAATCTTTCTCCTCCTCAGGTTTCACATCAGTGCTCTCCTCCTTAGGTTCCTCCTCCATGGCTCCTCCTCAAGGTCCTGAAATGGTTATTCAATAACCAATGAGACCACGTCTCAGCGAATTCTACCTCATAATACCCGATTAGTAAGCCAATACACTATGGGCTGCCTAAACACGGCACGAGTCAGAGGACTTACCTTGGCCTCAGATTCCATCTGCATATTAGTACAGTTCAATAGGTACTCAAACAATCACATCACCGATCGAAGCATCAATCAAATCGACCTAGTCGATTTCATGTTAGTCGGATTATTTCTAGGTCATTCATCCCACACCAAGCAATTCCTTAGATTTAGTGGCTTTACGATCCCAGTCGACTCTCTCAAGATCTAGTGGCTTTACGGTCTCACCCGATCCTCTCAAGATCTAATTTATGAATAAATCTTAAATTCACTCCTAAATTACTTTAGCACCAAATATAGCTCAAATAAATAAATGGATTGCACCATGACAATTAGCACGGAATTCCGGTCACCGGCCATCCCAGTTGAATTTGCAGAAAAATAAATAATTAAATAATTAATTTTGAAAATTAAATAAATAATTATAAAAAATCCAATTTAGGCTCGTAATGCCGAATTGGATGCTGAGACAAGCCTGGAAAATTACCGAGACTCGTTCCATAAATAACATGGCATGCCTACTTGCTAATGTCTATTTCTAACCATATAACATGCATCATTAAGTCTCTAATTTAATTGATCTAAACTAATCTAACCACCTAATTGCATTTAATTAAATCTAACCAACCTAAGCATAATTAGCAAACTAAGAAAGCATTAGTGAGTAAAACTCACTTGGTAAAACGGAGACCGAATCACCGCAACGACGACGCGACGACGGCTGAAATCAGGCTTCGACAACACCGGCGGGCTTGGATTGGGCCTTAAGTTTGGCCCAACAAATCTCAGCCCAACTGACATTTGTTCTTGCTTTTGGGTTGGACCCAAGTTGGGTTAGGCCTGCTGAAGATGGGCTTCAAGTTGTGGGCTGGGCTGCAATTGATTTGCTGGAATTGGGCCCACTATTGGGCTTGGGCTTGAAGACTCAATTAATGGGCTGAGCTGGATGGGCCTGCTGCAGTTGAAAACTCACGGCTGGGCTTCTGCACTTGTTAAAATTGGGCCGTGAAATTGCTGCAAAGAGAATGGGCTGAGAACGCTGGATTTCACGGCCCCACTTTGTGGACTTCGGTCGGGACAGCTTCGTGGGAGATCTTCGGCTTCCCTGGCGTGTGGACGACACTGCTGGCAGGAGATGGGCTCGGTCCAGCTGGCGTAATCGAAGGAAAGAAGATGGGAGCAGGCGGTGTTGATCCGGTGGTTTGTGGCTTCGTTTGCTACAGACTGACCGAAGAAGTCCCAGCGTTGGAGATGAAGACACGAGGCAGAAAGTTTCGGTGGAGTCTTCGTGAGTGGAGGGCCGACGCGCGCGTTTAAGGAGCTGCGGGCGTGAAGACCAAAGCTGAGAAGTGTTCGGTGGACTGGGGATTCGTGGAAGTCGATCAACCAGGGCTTCGGTGTTGCTATTGCTGACCGCGAGCTGGCGTGAAGACCCGGAAAGGAGGGGCGCTGGATGATTCGGTTTCGGTCTTCGAGATTCACGGGTGCTGCTTCGTTGGCTTACGGTCAACAAAGGGGAAAACTTGATGGTTTTGTTGACTGAGGGAAGGTAGGCCGTGGACATGTGGCGCTGCAGCTTCGGTGAAGTAAAAGAAAAAGAAGAATAGCTGAGGAAATGAAAGCGAAGCCAGAAGTTCACGCGAAGGAGATGGACGGCGGTTGAGCTGGTCTTGCTGGCTACTTCTGCTTCCGTTGGCTTCTTCGTTGCTGCAGGCGTGCGGAATGGAGCAAAGAGGAGAAGTCTTGGACAGCAGCTAAGTGAGAGGGAAGAGAGAGATGGATAAAGATGAAGTTGAGGAGCTCACCAGCCTTCCTTTTTCACATGATTATCCCCTTAAACCCTTCCTAGCCAAGTCTTCTTCCTTGGCTCACCTTAGGCCAACAATGCACTCTCCAAAACATCTCAATTGGTCCAAAAATTGCTAGGGGAAGGGGGCTACGAATTTTAAAATCATGGCTTCAAATTGGACACTCATCACATCTCAATTTCATCTCAAATGGCCTCCATAAAATCAATTTAAAGTCCAAATTAATGCTGCCTTTTTTTTTTAAATCCGAATTTCACAATTTTTCGGGACATCTATTTCTTCGAAGATTTCCCAAATTCGACGTCCAATTTGATGTAGAAAAAGTCTGTGTAATTTCTATAGGTTCCCTTCGCCTTATAGCTCAGATTGAAAGTCGAAAATCTCTTCAATTCGGCCGATCTGAATTTCTGTTGATTTTCCGCAGCATCCGAATCGACTTTCCGTAAAAATCTTAGAATCTCTAAAAAATCTTATGAGACTGAGTTGACGTTCCTAAAATAGCTCGTGACACCACAGAACTTTCAATTTCTGAAATCAAACTCGAATTGGCGGTTAATTTTCATTCAGCGTGTTTTTAGCGTGATCTAAACTATCGGGTAGTTTTCAAAACTTTTTAAGGCAAATGACCCGTGGTCGATTTTCTTCGAGCCACTGTGAACCCACTAGACTCAATGGCGACTCTTGATTGTCGTGAAAACCTCAATGATTCAATTACGGACACATGGTACCAAAACAATAAGAAAATTGGTCTAGTGTTGGCCGACGAGAATTTTCTAATTCAGTGGTGTTACCCACGATTAGCCACATATCTCTATCGATCCAGTCTATCTCTGATTTCAAATTGATTTTTTACTATGCCGTAATGACCTCTAAAGATGGACACGGTCGAGAAGCCGATTCTTGATCGAGTTCTTAAGTCTATTGCTTTAAAGTTCCTTAATATTTTCCCTAGATAGTCTAGTTATCTCGAGAGTGATCGACTCTGAGAATAACCCTATAGACGCGTCAATGAAATGCCCAATTTATTCAGTAGAAGACAGGGTTGAAAAATCTGGATGTCATATATAATCATGGAGGAATACCATTGCGACCTTTCTCGGGCGACCTATTAAAAGGAAAGTTAATGGGTTTACTAAGCCAAAGACTTAGTGCAAAATATCCCAAGCTTATACCAATTGTAACTTTAGGGTTTTAATTTAATCGATTTAACATACACTTCAATTAAATTAGGAATCGTCATTAATTTATTTTACTTGTATGAACCAGATATTCATAAACAAGACTTACTTACGCTAGAAAAATCAAACGCACTTTCAATACATTTTATTTTTAATTTAAAAATGTTATGCAAGTGGTCTTGATCAATTTTAAACCTAGATCACTAACATAAGCTTCACAGGTCACAGGGTTACTTAGGCTTCTCATTAGATCTAGGTGCATCCATTCTTCCTGTTGAATCTCCTTTTGCCTTTGCAAAACTAGGTAAGGTCTCTGAAGTCATGATCCTTTGCTCACCTCTTATGCAAAAATGTGAGAGGTCCCGTCATCTGGCTAGGCAAGGCTTGTCACTCTGAGCAAGTTGGCCACCAGTGAGGGTCTGGTTCTAGATGGAATGATGGGTACGCCATGACGGCACATTTTCTGAAGTTTTGCAGTGGGCTAAGGTGCGGGTTTGTGTTGGACCTCAATGTGGTGAGGGAGCAATCATACTTCAATGCGATCTTCGAGATCCTACTTGGCCAGTATATGGATTAACTTTGGGAGGTGTATATAATGTCACAGTATGAGACCATTGTCGTAGAACCAACATTAGAACCAAAGCATGGTGTATTAATTCAATCAATCATGTGACTATGAGACAATAATAAGACTGTCTGGGGGAGTGGTTTTCTTTTTTCCTCATCTATAAATATACGAATCAATAAAATGCTGAGGAAGTATCGAAGCAAGGAAGATTATTTATGCTTCAAAGTGTGGGAGCTTGTATTTTCATTGCATCTTTGCATCTCTCTCTCTCTCTCTCTCTCTCAATCCCAAATAATTTCTCCCAGGTATAGAAAGCCGTCTGTGAAAGCATATAACAAAAAAATTGGAACCAGTGTTCAGTCTGGTTGCAATGATTAGCATTTCTTCCAAAATCACAAGATTTTTGTTTTTGTTTTTCTGATGTTCTGCTACCAAGTCATCAAATCTACCGAACAACACAATTCTTACATGCACAAAAAAGTCAAGAAATAGTTTCATTCACCACATCGGTTAGATTGTGAAAAATCACAATGGGTTTCCAAATATATGGGAGGAGTGGCAAACAATCCAATATTCAGTAAACATGTCAAAATTGCGTATAAGCATTGTCTATCACGAAAGTCTTTGATGTGCCGCAGGTTTAAAGTTTGAACTAGACCTCATCACCGTGCGGACCTAGACGGGCTCGGGCCAAAGCTAATCTTGTTCGGACTTTCCAGGGACCTTCCCTAGGCCCAAGCACGCCCAATGCAAAAATATGTGTTTCGGAAGCTAGCCCAGATACGCAATATTTTATTTATATCTTTAATTGACAATAAAAAACGAAACATGAGTGGAAATAATTACCAGAGAATTTGTTGTGGTGTTTTACGTTACTATGCCCATATGTGATGTATTTCTTTTTTCTTTTTCATATAAGAATTTGGCCCCTTTTTTTTCTTTTAGTCTTTAAAATATTCATACATCAAGGTAGGAAAATCGATGAAAGATATTCTCACAATATTTTCAAGGGCTAGGCTTGCAAAAACAGTTTGCCGTTTCACTCCATGTTTTGGGCTTGATAATGTAAGAAATTCAACAACCTAAAATTGGTATACATAATTTAGAAATACCTATCCTTAAATAAAAATTATGTAGCTGGTTTAGCCAAACATCGTTCTTGAATTGATCAAAACAAATGAAATCGTATGAATTCGAGAGTAGGTGTTCCTGTCCTTCTTCTCCTTTGGATAGTCTCACTGGATAAACATTAAGCGTATGAAATTAGGAGAAGAGAGAGGACTATAACTTAATTACATAGCATATTCTAAGAGAGCTATCTATCACAAGTCATTGTTAAAATACTGACCTATATTGACCATTCAACCACGATCATCGTAACTAAGATGTGCTAAGCCCAATATAATATAATTACATAAACGAACTTAGTGATTTAGCATTGTCTCGTTTTATTAACTTTATAACAATCTGTTTCACAAACTAAAATATTGTGCAATTAATGTTAACCCACGTTCATAAGTATTTTCAACGTTCTTTCACTTGGGCAACGTTAATTGCAAGACATTTCTGAAAAAACTAAATTTTTATAAAATAACTCGAAGGCTGCTAAAACATTAAACAACCACCACCAACAAAAACAACAACATCGAACCATAGCCATCATAACCCCTCTCTCAATCAATGTCAGCCAACCGTAACTACAAATGCTATATGCTATTCTATCGGGACAGGTCAATGTAATGACATAGCCGAAAATAACATGTCTTCATGTGATCCATTAATGCTATTTTAAAGTCCGGTCCTCCTTTGATTTCTATGTAAAACTGTATACTTCAAAAAAAAGTCAGAGAGACTCAATTGACACTTATGCCTCATTTATGATATCAACCTTGCGGTAATATTTTATGTTATTTTCCTTGAAAGATATTATTTTAGCAAAACCGTCGTACCCAAGATGGCCATCCAATCTCGAGACTTCTTACTAGAATTAGTAATACCTTATACACATTACAAACAAAAAAGAAGAAGATAAAAAATGAATAAATATTAAAGCACGTATTTATCTAATAATTTAAGCTTTTAAAACAGTCATAATAGTTTCACAAAATCTCACATTGTATCAAAGCAAGAATTCATAAGTTTAAGTCTTCTAGACCTTAGTAATGGTGCAATTGTCCCGTAAAATCTCACAAGATCAATGATGTACTCGACTCCTTTGATCAAAATCAATTAACATTTCCAAAATCTTCAAACAAAAAATAAATTCTCAGGTCCCTGCTATCCAATCATTAATCTTTTTGGCAATGTAATGCACCTGCAAAGATTTCTCATTATTTCTACAAGAAAATATGCCATAAAATGATTTCAATTGATTTTCAGTACCTTCTAGATGGAACCAACTATGAAACGTTAAAACATAATAACCAGCATGATAATATAAGTCACTCCCACTGATAAAAGCAATTCTATACAATACTTTACTATACTTGTAAAGAATGTTAAAAGAAGCAGCCGAAAATGTTAATGGTGTTGAAGCTTTCGATTTGAAAGCATGTCACAACTTACATTTCAAAATACTTTATTTTTTTACATCGGTAACCACTGTTACCAAAGATATGCATGAATTCCCTTTGAGAATCTTCAAATATTGACTCTTGCTATGTCAAATATTTAACATACTGCAAAACATGCAAGTTAGCAAGCCGAGCCTACTAAAAATATACCAAATGTAGGTTCGTCAAAAGGTTGAATTTAGTGATTCGCATTAAATCCAAATAATCATTAGTTCTGGTTTTGACCCAAATTCAAATTAAATTTTGAGAAGTACTGCTAACTTTTAAACTTACCATATTTTTCGCAAAACACCAAACCTTTTAGAAAAGGTAGTCAGCCAACAAAGTTTCTTTATAACAACCTGAGTTTCATTTCAAAAACATCATCCTTTATAAATATACCATGCTATTTAGAGAAACGTATTAAATATGGTTTGGTACTTGACAAGTTGTAAAGAACTTGGAGGAAGGGAGCATCAAATCGAACTCTTCCAATATTTGAAACCGCTCATATGCTGTCAGATTTTACAGAGTCGATGATTTCTTCCCCTTATTCAAAAAGCATAATGAAGCGTCATCAATAAATACGACAAAACTATATTGCCAGTGAAACCTTGAGATCCAGAGTTGTCAACTTCCTTCCCGGAAACCTCCTTCCCCTCAACGTCTGCCGTCGATGCCGGCAACCATCTCCGGATCTCCATCACAGTCTCAGTTCACCACGGAACCAATTCAATTTCATTATCGGCCTCTCCATTCCCTACCGGATCACCGTCACTCACAGGCATGCCATAATCACCCAAACGCAGAGCATAGGAACAGGAACGTACTTGGATAAACAAGCGCCACAATCAAACCAGTGCCTCAGAACTTAGAGACGGAATGCTCGGACCATCATTTTGAATGCCAATTCCTCTCGTCAGCGGCCATTGTCATCGAACGCAGCAAAGAAACATGCCAAATACAAAGAATAGACAAACAGATCAGAACACGTTCATAAATAATCCTGATGATGATGAAACATAACCCGAACCGAATCAATGCACCAAGAAAATAATGAGTCTACGTCTGCGCGTCTTCAGTTCGAACAAAACCGCAATCTATTCAACGTCAGTGACTAAGAGGCATATTATCAAACACTCGGCGGTCAACAAATCGTGAAGTAAAATTACGCTGTCTCAGGCTCGAATTCACGGCCTGATTCGAAGTAAGATAAACCAGCAGCACTCCGAACAAGGCAACAATCCAATCGCGCCCAACGCGTGCTTTAATCCTAAAAGAAAGAACATTGATTTCAATCGAAATCTATCGAAAACAGACAAGGATAATAGATATTAACAAAGCCGTGACATTTGCATTGCGACGAATGCTCGAATCGGCAACAGGACCTTTCGCGATTCAACCGACGAACGAAATCCTGGCTTCGCAAAGGATTCCAACCTTCGAATCAGCTCGGCCAAGAACGGAGCCAAACCAGTACTGGCGCGAGTCCGGCTCATTAGCCAACACAGCTGAGATCAGGAACGGCGGCGGACGGCGAGCTTGATTGTCTTCAGCCCCCTCACCCGATTCTCTTTTATCTTCTTGAATTGAAATTCGTTAATCTCTCAGTGACGTGACGTGACGTGCTCCTCCCATGCCATTACAAGAATCTCTCGTCTCCAGCCACGCAACATCTTCTAGAACCTTCTTTTGAGGTCTTGCTTCCGTCACCTCACCTTCTATTCTTTTTTTTTTTTTTGGTCGATCCCACACACTCTCAGACTTTTGACCGTTCCTCCTTGCAGTGCATGGGAGTCGAAATCTACTCCTGAAATGAAATCGTCATCACTCCAATTCCTCCTGAGAATGTGGGGATTTGAACCCTCAACCTCCCCATTCCAAGTTGGAAGGATTCACCCTTCTATTCATCCGTACTTTTTAAATAAAATTCCCCATCTCATCCTTTATTACGGTACATAAACTACAATTTGATCTTGTGACATCCTGAATCTGATTTCAACTGGATAAGATGGGCCTTTCGTCAACATGACTATAGTGTTTTTCTCTAAGTTGGCCACTCATGAGATAACTGGCCTATCCGATGAAGCCATTCGGGAATTTTAAACGCAATAGACTTGAGAATTCGACCAGGAATCGACTGCTTGACCGTGCTAGTTTGCAAAGGTCATTACGGCATTGTCAAAATCGATCAGAGACCAGAGATAAGTCGATTCGACTGAGATGTGTGATCAAGTGTGGGTGATGCCACCTGATTGTAAAATTCTCATCGATCGGCACTAAACCGATTTTTTATCGTTTTTGATATCCTGTGCCCATATTTGAAACCTTGAGATTTTCACGACCATCGAGAGTCACCAATGTGTCGAATGGTTTCATTGTGGTTCGAAAAAAATCGACCACAGGTCGATTGCACCAAAAAAATTCCTAGAAGCTACTCGGTAGGTAAGGTCACACTAAAAGCGCGTTTGATTGAAAATAACCGCGAATTTGAATTCAATTTCAGAAATTTGGAGTCATGTCATGTCATGAGTCATTCTAGGAACGTCGACTCACCTTTTGAGAAAATTCTGGAGAGTTCAGGATTTTTCGGGAGAATCGGAATGGACGATTCGGAGAACGAGCGGAAATTTAGATTGGTCAATTTGAAGAGATATTTGGCATTTGGTGTAAGTGAATCGGTGAATGGAAGTTGTTGGGCTTTTTCTGATTTCAAATTGAATCTCAATCGAATTTATTTGTTAAGAAAATCGGATTCCAAGAAAAATGAAATAAAAATCGATTTTGAAGGAAATTCGTGAGATGGAGAAATCGATTTATCCTGGTCTTCATTGAGACTTCAAATTGTACAATTGGTAAAGAATTAGACCCCAGGATGACCAATCGATGAAGTTGGTTGAAGTTGAGCAAAGGGTGTTTATGTTTTGTTTAATTTTCTCTCCATTCTCCTTGGATCCACGCACTCATGCACGTACCCCCCTTCGGCCGACAACTCCCATGCACATCTTCACTTTGGAAATTGCTTTGGTCTTCATTTCTTTAAATGTTGACCAATGGGACCCCCCTTCCTTCCTATCCATTTGCGGTCACATCTCCCCGTTTCTTTTATTATTTCTCCATGCTTCGCGCGTTCCTCATTACTTCAGCCGACAATCTCTCTCTCTCGCACGAAACCCCCCTCCAGTCTTCAATTTCTTCTTTTCCTCTGACCGGTCTTCTCTTTTATCCTTTTTCACTTGCTTCCCACGCCAGGGCAGCTGAACCCTACTCCCTCACGTCTTCTGCTTTCTTTAATTTGCTTGGACGGAAGCAAACGCGCAGAAGCAGCCCCACGATTCCTCTTCTCCCCTACCATGGCCGCACTCACGCATGCCCTCATCCCCACCGAAGCCACCACTTGTCTGCAGCTCATCTTCCCCGAGTCAAACCAGCGGGTTCTCCAACGAAGCCTCCCTCAATTTCTTCGCATCTCTCTCTGCCGAATTGCTACCCGACGTTCCTCCATTGAAGACCCAACCGAAATCCCTCAACCGCTTCCCCTCTACCAGCGAATTATCTACGCCAGCATCACCTTGCTGACCTCCTGTTTTGTTGACCACCGAGCGGGCTTCAATCCGCGTGTCTTCCATCTTCGGCCAGCAGCTGCTCCCTTCGTCTCTGCCACATCCCAGTTAACCGAAGCAGTGTTGAAGGCAACGAAATTGACTCAGCATCGGACGAAGTTCCCTTGCCAGCGAAGCTTGAAGCAACCGAAGCAGCAGTCCAGTGTTTCCGCGTGGTCTTCCCCAGCCCGACGCCGCAAGCCGCTGCTTCCTTCGCTCGCATGTCTTCGGCCCTGTCCGTGAGGCCAGCGTCCATTTCTTTTGCTCGTGGACCAACCACAGCGAGCCCACTCTGATTTTTCAGCGGCCCAATCCAACAGTTCAGTCCGCGGGGAGCTCGACCCATCTTCAGCACTATCAGCCCAGCAAGCCTCACCTGTTTGCAGCCCAGTTTTAGAGGCCCAATTTCCAGCAAATCAATTGAAGTCAGGCCCACCGAATCAGTAGACTCAGCCCAGCTCGAGCAGCGAGCTTGTAGGCCGATTTCGGCCCCGGTTTGACTCCGGTTGGCGGACCCGCTTTGAAGAGAATCGAGCCTTGTCGCATGCTCATCGATTTGATCCGATCAAATCTTTAATGAAGTGAGTTTTACTCACTAATGCCTTTTTAGTTTTCTAATGACACTTAAGGGTTGATTAGTGTTAATTAAGTAAGATTAGGTGGTTAGATTAGAATGGATTAGTGATTATTAGTTAATTGCATTGCATATTAGTTGGGTCGGTAGTGTACTTGGCTAAAGAACTGCCTGTATTAATTATTTTTCCGGAAATTCAACTGGGATGGCTGGTGACCGGAATTTCGTGCTGATTGTCGTGGTGCAATCCGTTTATTTATTTGAGCTCCACGTTGTGCTTAATTAAATTTATTGTGCAATTTGAGGAATTATTCATTAATTGTTTGTTATTGAATATTTGATTGGTAGATGGCCGAGTATGCGTATATAGCGCCAGTTACATTGATGGGCCATATAGTAGAGGGAATGGTGAGAGCTAACTAAGAATATTATTGGTTGAGACCAATCAGGTACTATGTTATTGGATATACATGGTTCGGTGATTAGAAGTATCATCGGTGAAAACGGCGCCTTAAAGAACGCATGTGAATGACTTATAGACAAACGTGATTCGGTGATTAAGGAAATATCACTAGTGAAAACGACGCCTTAAAAGAACTCACGATGATGTCTATAGCTGATGTCACATTGGCGAAAACGGCGCCCTAGAAAGGACATGTTGTTCAGTGATTGAGGATATCACTGGTGAAAACGGCGCCTTAAAGAACGCACGGTGTCGGTGATCGGTATGTCATTGGTGAAAACGACGCCTGAGAAACACATGTGATTTGGTGAAGTAGTACACCATTGGGGAATTATGGTATGAGTGGGAATGACCTAGAGGTGGTCCGAATGACATGTAATCGACTAAGTCGATTGATCAATACTTGATCGGATATCTTGAATTGTTTGAATATATGTGTTTAACCTTAAATTGCAGGTTGGAACTGAGGCCAAGGTAAGTCCTCTATCGTGCTGTGGATAGGCAACCTAGATGGTGTATTGGTTTACTAATCGGGTCTTAGGGGGTAGAACTTTCTGAGACGTTATCTCAATGGTTATTGAATAACCATTTCAGGACCCGGATGAGGAGCCTAAGGAAGAGGAATCTGACGAGGAGAACCCTAATGAGGAACCCAAAGAGGAGTATGTGGAGGAGGTCCCTGAGGATGACCCCGAGTACGACCCGGATGAGGACTGAGATCCCATCCTGTCTTGTCAGACCTTGTCTGCATGTGGATAGATGTTAGATCAGACTTGCGTCCATATAGTATTGTAGAGTACTATGAGATGCGTGTAAAAAGGTGTGGTTGAAAATTTTCAGTATGAAAAATATGGCATGCTTTTCTATCCCATTGTTTTATTGTCTGGGGATTTATAACTGCTTCCGCATGTACATATATAAGTGAAAGGGTCGGCGATACATAGTCCTAGGATATCGCATTTAAAAATCGACCAAAAGTTAAGAGATGTGCGCATGCCTAAGGATCAGGGCGTGACAGATCTCATATGACTTTTGAGTTTCCCTAGATTTTTGCCAATTATTGTAAATTCTTCACACATGTATATAAACTATATCTTCGGTACGAATAAGCTCAGTGTTAAATTTGCTCCCTCTTAATTTAAATATCCTTCTATATCGAAATTTACTTAACTTGCATATTTACCAAACACCATAACAAATTATGGGTGGAGCACCAATCAACCACTAACTTTACTATTATTTGGTGGGAGTATACTGTAAAAACTTGATATCTTTACTTAAGAAGATTATTAAGGAAGAGTTCAATCTCAAGCTTGTCAATATATTTTAGTTAAATTCACATTCATTGAAGAGCTTAAGCTAATAAATTATGAACTGATTAGAATGTATTAATTATTTCAGACTGCACTAATTTTACAACATGAGTCACACGTCCACCTCAACACTCGTGTGAGCTAAAGCTTCTAACGCCACGAGCACGAGCTCGATTGAAAGAGTGGACAAAAGGCAGGGGGGGAGGCCTCCGAACGCTGGTGGCAAGACATGGTGAAGGTTTTTTTTTTTTTTTTTGTCTGTGTGAGGAGTTTGTTTAGTTGAGGATGAAGATGAGTTGCGGATATATATTTTTTATCATGGAAAAGTATTTTGTTTTGATTTTAAATCATTAAATTAATATATTAGAACCTTAAAATCCACGTCAACAAGTGAGTTGGCATGTGTAAACAGGAGATGGATTTGGGCATGAGGTAAAAGCTATTGATTTTTCATGAGACAAAAATTAGAATAAAGTTAGGACTCGACCTAAAAGTGACGGTTTTCTAGAGAATTGGGTCATTATCCTACATAGAAAAGCTTGGCCCACTAAGGATGAGGTCCGGTGCAAACGTTGTATTAATTCATTTAATAGCGGGCTAGCCACGATGAAAAAGTTAGGCCCGACTATGGTGAGGAAAAGAATATGGCCCGCAAACAAAGGAAAACCATTGAGCAATAAACGCATCATAGATATCCACTTATGCGAGTAATAGAATTCTATTTTTAGGTCTTTTTCGGTTGGCTGTGGAATTAGATTACCTAAAGAATTGGCCATTCAAAAATCTAGATTTCTCATTTTGGAAAGAAATCTAAACTTCAAAATGGCTGATTCGTGGATTATGTTTCCTTAAAAGAAAATTAAAGTAGATTATTAAGTAATACTTGTTACTGAAATTATTATTCTATTATTAAGTAATACTTGTTATTGAAATTTTACTACCATCACAATTATATACATCACCTTCAAAATCATGGAATGAACGACTCTCCAAGGACCCTGAGTGCCAGCTTGGTCTTAGTATATCTGCTTCGTGCGAGAGAAATGTCATTTTTACTATACTTTGCGATACCTAGGACCGCAAGGTCGGACTTGTAACCTCAACACCCTGATTTGGAGACGATAGGCCAGCCTCGTGATCCTGATGCCTAAGCCCTGAACCCCAATCAATCTGGGACCTCAGTGATACGGCCAGATTAATTGGTCAATCAAAGATTCTATTTCGTTATGATTGGATTCTTTTACCAT
This sequence comes from Eucalyptus urophylla, assembly GCA_026873135.1. NCBI lineage: Eukaryota > Viridiplantae > Streptophyta > Magnoliopsida > Myrtales > Myrtaceae > Eucalyptus > Eucalyptus urophylla. Next base: position 44,494 of record JAOPUP010000229.1, on the reverse strand, counting down.
TGTGGATGGCATTGTTGTACTTCATTCCTCTATCTATATTACTTTATAATAACGGTAATATAGTTTATTTTCCTTTGGATTACTAAAAGTTAATGAAATAGCTTCTATCTTGTGGAGAGTGACTTTCTATTGTTTGATAGCTTGGAAGATACCACCTACCAGTTTGTTCATTTTACTAACTCTTTTAGAAATTACCAAGAGTCTATTTTATTACCAACGTTTATCAGATATGTTTAGAAATTAATAACCGTTTCGGTATTTAACCATTTTTTAAAGTTACCAACATGTTAAAGTTACTTATTCTGGTGAAAAATTACTGATTGCTCCAATAATTTATCAATATTTATTTGCGGAGCTATATAACCAATGCTTATTTGATTTTTAATAATTTACTGATATTGATTAACTAATCTTTATGGCAATTACCACACAGAAAGGTTTACAATTCCAACCTAAAATTGTCGACTTTTACTGGAATTAGTCACTAATGTTTGCTTGATTGTTTTGGAAATATCAACTATTTTGATAATTTACTAGCGCTAATGGGAAGAGCTTACCAACATGTTAAAGTCTTTTACGAAATTAGGTTCTCTTTTGAAAATTATCAACAACGTTTCTATTTTTATCAATAGTTATTTGTGGAGCTTAAATTACCTAACTCTTATTTAGGTTACTTACAAAATTTTATTTGAATATTAGAAAACGCTGGGAAGACATCCTTATGGTGTTTTGATGATTCCAAAATTATATTTGATATTAGTATCTCTATGATAAATACAGATGTTGAGATCAAGTTTTTTTTTTTTTTTTTTTGGGTCTAATATGGTGCTTTCGTTCATTCATAAAAAAATGAGGATTACAAGAAAACAATAGATAAGTTTCCGGACATAAAATTTCCGAGAGGGGTAAGGAAGGAAAAGACATCCAATTTTGAGGGAGAGTTTTGGTCTGGTGAGCCTTGGCGAGCCAATGTGTGGCCTTGTTGGCCTCCCGAGAGCAATAGACCAATGTCATCGAGTCGAGTTGGGCTAATATTCCTTTATATTGCTCTATTATTTCCTTCACATTCCAAGGGTCTTCAGCCCAACCCTTGATACTTTCCACCAAAGTCAATTTTAATTGTGTTGATATCGATGAAAAATGAGATTAGTGAAGACTAGGACAAAGATCGTGACAAGAGGAGAGCAAGTGTCCAATGACAAGTGTTTCATGGTGACTTGCAAATAAGAAGGTCAATCTTGTGTCCATGATGTCGCGACCTACCCTCGGGCAGAGAAAACAGGTTTAGGGGTATTGCCTAAAAGACAGGCCTAAGGCCCATGATTAGGTGCAGGCTCTCCCAAGCCTAAACCCCACGTGACATTTGGATATTTTCTAGGAATTTTGCACAAAAGGAGTCGCCACTAGCCTATTGGGGTCGGCTAGAAACCAAGTGAGGCATGGGAGTGTGCCTCACTTCCTACGCAATCAGAGAAATCTAGGTTCAGGGACTTGATTACACTAATTAACCAATTAGTGCCATTTTGGTACCTAATTTTGTTCTTTTTAACAAAATGATTTTTGGCAAGCATTTTGAATTGATTTTATACTTATCCATTAACACGTGAGGTGATCATGCGAGTGCGCAATCATTAAAGTAACGATCATAACTACCAAGATCCTAATTGTAATAAAATTAAACACGTGCAATTAAACATAATTAGATATGCAAATTAAACATCCGACATAATCAAAATATGAGCAAGTATATGCCTAATTACATTAAGAAGTGCAAAACGTAACATTCCTAACCAAACCCCATCATTATTGGATTTTCGAAATTTTTAATTTTTAATTTTTTTAATTTTTTAAATTTTTTCAAGAAAAATAATTAATTTTTAAAATTTTTAAATTTTAATATTTTTTGGATTTTGGAAATTTTTTTTAAAAATATTAAAATAATTTTTTTGGGACCTGACTAGGTCCGATCCGGTCCAACCCGACCCTGGTTCGACCCGGTCGCCACGGATTGGGTTCGATCTCTGATCGGACCCAGGTTCGGTCCCATTAGGAGCAGGTGGGCCGTTGGGCCCAACCCAAGAAGTCCCCTCCTCTCTTTTTAAAAGAAACCAAACCTATAAGCCCACACTAAACAGCCCAAGCCCACAAGCCCAAAAACCCATAAGCCCACATGCAAAAATAAACCAAGCCCGACCCAAGTATGCCCAGCCCAATATGCCAAAAACCCTACCCGATTGACTAGACCCGGCCCGACTCGCACGACCCGGTTCGTGGCCGAAACCCTAGGGTTTCTTCGCGGCGTCGAGAGGGATGGTAGAGACGTCGGCGGCAGAGACATGGTGGGCGGCGAACAACGGCAACAGCAACAGGAAGGCAGCGGTTAGGTGAGGTTCAGCAAGCAGCTTGTCGGGATGGAGGGCGGCGGTGGCTCGAGTGGTGTCTAGTAGGAGGGAGGTGGCTCGAGGGCTAGTGCTACGTGTTGGGCCAAAAGTGGAGGCGTGTGATGGCTCGGCGATAGGGCTAGGCGTCGGCTTGGCTGAGGGTTGCAACGGCAACGGCGTCCAAAGCTCCGGCAACCGCAAAACAGCAGCTACGGGTAGCGGGGCGACGAGCACTGGACGGAGGTGGCACAAGGTCGAGTCGTCTTAGCTGCAGCAGGGTCACGGACGCGTGGGCTGCAGGCAGGTCGAGGGGCGGCGGTGGTGGTGTGGTGCTCGCAAACGAGTAGCTCCGCCGCGCAGCGGCCAACGCAACAAAGGCTTTGAGCGGCCGCGGGGCGGAGCCGCTCAAGCTCTCTTTTTCACTGCTCCCTCTCTCTCCTCTTTCTCTCTTTGATTTCTTTCCAGGGTTTTTCCTTTTCGTTGCTGTGTCTCTTCCTTCCTCTTCCCCTCCCCCTCTGCTCTTTAGGGTTTCACATGAGAGGAAGCTGGCATGGATCGAGCCAAGGTGAGATACGGCCCAGCCTCTTCCTTGTTTTCTTTTTCTATTTTTTTTCGTTGTTTTTGTTTTTGTTTTATTTTTTTAGCAACTAATTCCTAATTTTGTACATGATTAAGTCCTAAATAAAATTGTAAAATTTAGATGTCAACAGTTGCTCTTTTTTTAATGGGAGCTTGAAGAGGTTCCATTCAAAGACAAAAGACACCTAAATTATTTTGGCGATAGAGAGACCCAAGGTGTATAGGCATGTATCAGGTCGGTGGAAAGAACCCATAAACTATGGAAACACATATTGTCAATAGGAGAAAGAATGACTCCGGGCTACACAAGCCCACCGGGTCATAAGAATAAGAAGGATTCCGGGCTACAAAAGCTCGCCGGGCTACAAAGCTCTTCATGTCATAGAAAGAAAGATTCCGGGCTACAAAGCACTCTGGGCTACAAAAGCACGCCGGGCTACAAAGCACTCCGGGCTACAAAAGCACGCTAGGCTACAAAGTTCTCCGTATTATAGGAAGAAGGACTCCGGGCTACAATAGCTTGCTAGGCTACAAAACTCTCCGTATCATAGGCTACAAAGCACTTTAGGCTACAAAAGCACGCTGAGCTATAAAGCTCTCCGTGTCATAGAAAGAAGGACTCTGGGCTACAAAGCACTCCGAGCTACAAAAGCTCGCCGGGCTACAAAAGCTCGCCGGGCTACAAAGCTCTCCGTGTCATAGGAAGAAGGACTCCAAGCTACAAAGCACTCCGGGTTACAAAGCTCTCTATGTGATAGGAAGAAAGACTCCGGGCTACAAAAGCACGTTAGGCTACAAAGCTCTCCGTGTCATAGAAAGGACTTTGGGCTACAAAGCACTCCGGGCTATAAAAGCTCGCCAGGCTACAAAGCTCTCCGTGTCATAGGAAGAAGGACTCCGGGGTACAGAGCACTTCGGGCTACAAAAGCATGCCAGGCTACAAAGCTCTCCATGTCATAGGAAGAAAGACTCCGGGCTACAAAGTACTTCGGGCTACAAAAGCACGCCGGACTAAAAACTCTCCGTGTCATAGAAAGAAGGACTCCAGGCTACAAAAGCATGCCAGGCTACAAAGCTCTCCGAGTCATAAGAAGAAAGACTCCGGGCTACAAGAGCACGCCAGGCTATAAAGCTCTCAATGTCATAGAAAGAAGGACTCCGGACTACAAAAGCACGCTGGGCTACAAAGCTCTCAGTGTCATAAGAAGGAGGACTCCAGGCTACAAAGCACTCCGGGCTACAAAAGCACGTCGGGCTACAAAGCTCTCCGTGTCATAAGAAGAAGAAGGAATGAGGTCTCACCGAGTAACAAAGGGTTTTGAATGGATGGAAAATGCATGATTTGAGGAAAACCAGTGAACCTTTATAGATGGCGTGGTTTAAGGTTGACCATGAACATTTTGAAAATCGCAGTTCAAAGATAGACTCATAAATATTTTAAAAGTGTGGTTTAAAGATAGGCCCACAAACCGTGTGGTTTAAGGATAGGCCCACGAACTTTGTAGTTTAAGGATAGACCCACGAACCTTGTGGTTTAAGGATGGACCCACGAACCCTGTGGTTTAAGGATGGACCCACGAACCCTGTGGTTTAAGGATAGACCCACGAACCCTGTGGTTTAAAACCCACAAACTGTGTGGTTTAAGGATTGACTCACTAACCTTGTGGTTTAAAGATTGACCCACAAACCTTGTGGTTTAAGGATAGACACACGAACCGTGTAGTTTAAGGATTGACCCACTAACCTTGTGGTTTGAGGATTGACCCACGAATCTTGTGGTTTAAGGATTAACCCACAAACCATGTGGTTTAGGAAAAACCACCAACCCTGTAGTTTAAGGATAAACTCACCAACCTTGGAAATGACATGGTTTAAGGCTGATCATGAACCTTTGGAAATGACATGGTTTAAAGCTAACCATGAACCTTTGGTTTTTAGGGAAGTACCCGCTAACCCCTTAAAAACTGCATGGCTTTACTGAGAAATCCCGTCAAACTCAACTTGTGCAAATGTCATTAGAGACGTCATCAAAAGACGTATTGGCAATATTATAGCATTAACTGAACAAGCTAATCAAGCTAAATTTGACTGTTTAAAAAAAAATATTTAATATCAATTAGCATCATGTGATGCAAAACTGTTATCTTGCTCGGGGATATATCATTAACCATCAAATTCTCCAAGAGTCAAGTTCTTATCAGAACAGTTACAACTGGTGAAAAAGGCTCATTAAGCATGCCAAATTAAAGCTTATTAGTCAGATTGGGCTTCTCGCACACTCTTGATAAAATGGCTGCTTGATCCCATCTATTCGCGTGGAAAGTAACTGATTGCTGAGGATATCTCACATAACCTATGTCGAAGGCTTCTAGAAACATTTGCAATGAGCACAATCCAATCGATCAAAAAGGTTTTTTTGAAAGGACCGCAATATAGGCTAGGTTAGGGCTTACACAAAGAAAGGAACATTTGTCGCTATCTTCATCAAGTTTACAAGTCAAGAACTCAGAAGATAAGATATGATATAATTACTTCCACTCTTTCAAGCAGTAGCTTCTTTGTGGCATTCTCATTTTCACTCAAACCATTCTAATCAGAAGAGACTTCAAAATGGGGTTGTAATGTTGGCTTGGGAAAGGCTCGAAAGGCTTAAATTTTCAAGAGGGTTTTTAAGAGTTAGTGATCATCATGGCATCATGACTAGGTCACTCGACCTTTTGAAAGCATTTGGCTTTTGAAACATAACACATCTTGAAAGTCCTTTGACTAATCATTTATGCATGGGAGCTTTGTCCCTTTCTCTAATGTCCTTTGCTCTTGCAATGAATCTTTTTGCGCAGGCACTTAGACTTTGATAATAAATTTATTTTTTTTTGCATAAGATGCAGCTTTTTTTTTTTTTCATAACAGGTATTGGCATTGCTTTTACCAGGCACACTGCTTTTTCATGCCCCCTAGTTTGTTGAACTTTTTTTCTCTTTGAACTTTTGGAGCTCTTATGACTTTCAAGATGCTTTTCACGTTTTCTCGTAAATGTCAATTGCATGTGGTCAATCTTTATGCCTTGCCCCAGTGAAGGGAGATGATCACCGCTTGGGGTTTAGAAATGAACAATCAAGCCCAAATTGGTTAAAGCAATGGGTATCAGTGTTTGGGTAGAGAATGAAATGCTCTTCTTCACCTTGGGATGAGTCAAGCTCTAATGAGAATCCCTCTGAAGCTATCACCAGAAGATTGATGCAAGTAAAAGTAATATAACCTTTCTCAATCCTTCACTCTACGACACGATCGTAATCTCTTATGCTGCCTCAATGTAGGGTCATTCTCGATAGGGGTACTTTGAAGGATCATTGTTATTCTGCCCAAAGGGGTAGTAAGAGGTTAGTGCAATACTTTGGATTGATGAAGGAAATGCCTTTATCATTTCGATCTTTGCACTTAATGCGAATAAATCCTTCATCCTAAGAGAAGATCGCCTTTCACTCAACTCTCAAAAGTGTTTCAAGGATGTGTTTGGAAATGGCTTGCCTTTCTTCATCCTAAGCATTTTTTGTTTGCATGTTTAACGTCTCAATCTCACTCTGTTGAGATCATCTAAGTAGATCAATCTCCATAGAAAAATTTGATTTGAAATGAATAACCCACAAAATGAGAAAATAATTTTGAGATAAAAATGATGCTAAAAAAGTTTGAAGAATTTTTTTTTTCAATTTTTCAATTTTGTGTTTGTCTCTAGGAAAGTGCCAAAGGATCCTTTCGTAATGAAAATTCTCTTTTTCTTTTTTTTTTACTTAAAAAAAATTGAGAAGAAGGTACTTACCTGCGGCATGGTGACTCAGTAACCCTATAAAGAATGTAAAAGAATATGTTAGTACAAAAATCCTTAGGGGTTGAAATGTTGGAAACGATACATCATTAATCTTCACTCGCTTTTATCCTTTGAGGGCTAAAATCTCTTGAATTCACCTTCATGGATATTTGGCAACTCCATTCATTTGTCTCATCATGCAAAGTGGATGAGATCAACGGGTTACTTTGGCACCAAAGGCATTTACGAATAATGAAACTTCTCATAATGGAATTCAACTTCTTCCGCCTCTATAGAAAATTGGCGTCGATGAAACCTCAACGCATGCTTGCTCCTCAAGTTCAATGAGCCCGAGAAAACGACTACATGAAGAGAGGGCCTTAAGCAAAGCTTTCTTGAAATTCAATTTGAAAGGTAGACGTAAAGGTTCACCTAAAACACTTTTGAATTTTTTTCTGCTTTGTTTTGTTTTGTTTTTTTCTTTAATAAAAAAATGATAATTTTCATGAAACTGAATTCCATCATTAAAAATGTGAGTCGCACGATTTAAAAAACCAACAATTGGATTCGCAAACAAAACTCAAAATGGAAAACATGATTCTTAACATGAATAAGAACATTGATGAAATACAAGAAACTCTTGTATAGATAAGAGTAAAAATCAACTCTTGTCCTAATGTCAAGGAGCACCACGTATAACCTGCAAAAAGACAACAATGTCAGTACGTGAATGAAAGAAAATGATATCTCAATGAAGTCGCTTCTTACAATAAAATCGAGGCGAGTACATGCCCCCACAGTCCTTATTACGAGATTTTAATATGTCACCAAGATTTTATCATAAGAGAATGCATCATTAAAATAATCAATCCACGGCCATAAATCGAATGTCCACTTTTATTCCAAAAGTTTTGTATGCAAAAGTTGCATTGATTTTTTTTTTTTAGAGATTGATTTTATGATTTTACTCTTGCAAAAAATGAAGTGACTTCTATTTTGAGAAATCTATACAAAATGTGATTTGCATTTCAGTCCCAAAATGTGAGAAGGAAAGAGTTTGATAAAAAATGCAATCTCAATGTTTGTGCCCCAATATATCGCAACTTGTGAGCCCCTTTGTTTTTTTGCTTGTTTTTTTTTTAATGTGATTTTGAGCCCATAACTAGGAATTTAAATAAAATCATGTGTTCAACAGGGCCAAATCAAAATGTCTAGAACTTGCATTCGAATGCTCACTTGTCAAAAGTGATTGCCAATTTTTCAATCATAAGTCTACATCACCAAGGGGCATTTGATTGATCTCCGCGAATTTCAAGATGGAAATTCAATACAAAATGAGCAAAGAAAAAGGGAAAATGATACTCACAATGGGTGCCGAACTTTGTCTCTGTTTTTTTTTTTTTTAAATCAAATAGACATGCACATGGAATGTGGTTCGATTTCTACTATATACGGCCCAAAATGGAGCCATAGGATCACCAGACTGAACCAACAAGATTGCGGTTAAGTCGTATTACCCATAACTCCGGCTTTGTCAAAGAACTGACTTGTGTTGTGCGGTTGTAGACCGGGGTGGGTACCTTTGACATGAAGAAAGAAATTTCGGGGTAGAGGTGGGTGACTCGTACTACACGGTTGTAGTCGGAGTGGTATCCACCTCAACACCATCTTAAGTGATCCTATGCGGCCCAGGTTTGGCGGTAGGTAGTGTGTGCTATGGTGTAGTGCAATGCAGGGGAAGCAAGCATGACAATTTACAAGCAATCAGCACTTCATATAAAAAAAAAAAATAAACCATACATTCCTACACCTCCCTGCAAGACAAAGGTGAGCAAACACTTCCCCTTATACCTCCCATTCTGCAAAAACATTTAACATCTAATGTGATCCTCGCTGCCAAACAAAAATATTTTTGAACAAGATTAATTTAGGCCTAAGTCCTCTAAGGTTTAAAATCAATTCCTCAGCAGAGTCACCAAGCTGTCGCGACCTACCCTCGGGGGGGAGGAAATAGGTTTAGGGGTATTGCCTAAAAGATGGGCCTAAGGCCCATGATTAAGTGCGGGCTCTCCCAAGCCCAAACCCCGCGTGACATTTGGATATTTTTCTAGGAATTTTGCACAAAAGGAGTCGCCACTAGCCTATTGAGGTCGGTTAGAAATCAAGTGAGGCATGGGAGCATTCCTCACTTTCTACGTGTTGCGACCTTCCTGAAGCGGGTTGGACCACCTAAGGGTTCGGCTAATGGATTGCTAAATCTAGACTTAGCTCGAGCTCTCCCAAGCCCATACCAATTCGCAACTTAGGGTTTAAGTTCTTAATATACAAATGATTTTTATCATAGAGTCGCCACTAATCTATTTTTGGTGGGTTGATTAGAAACCCAAGTAAAGTAATGGAAGAATTACTTCACGCCTACGAACCAGAGATTAAATGAGTTCGGAGATTTGATTACGGTAGATTTCTCTAATGCCCTTTCGGTACCTTTTCTCTTTTATTTTAGAAACATGTTTTGCAGGCAGCTTGAATTGATTTTAGCCTAAAACACTAAAGTGATCATACGAGTGCACAAACATTAAAGAAAACATTCAAAAGGAAAAAACATTGCATAATTAAATACAATAAGGCAATCAATTATCTTTGGGATTTTCTCTTGTTTTAAAATGAAAACTTACCTAGATAACACGTACATGATATTTTTTTGTATTTTTTTTATTGAAATTCGAAATAATGACTATAAATTGACTACGAAACTTGACAAGTTATCCTACTCTAGCTAGGAAATAATTTAGATTAAATCCCATTTTAATTCAAAAACTTATCTTAATTAAGTAGCCATAACATGCAACCTAATATTAAAAAATATAACTAGATAAATTCTAAACATGTGACCCTATCCTATTTAAGAAAATATATATATATATATATATATATATATATTATTTTTTAAAATGAGATTATTAAAATATGCAAACATTATCCAAAACCCTATCTACAAAAAATGTTATTTAGATCCTTTCCTAATCTATTCCAAAATTATCTAAACATGCAATCATATTCAAACTAAATAATACTATCATGAAGCCCTATATATATATCATGACGTGCAAAATGCAATCCTAATTTATGAAGCCATCATATTCTGATGCAAGATTTGATTGATTTTTTTTTTTTTTGTGTTTTCCAAAACAAGCAATTACCAAACAAGCATTATATCCAACAACTCAAGATATTTATCAAATGAAGGATTAAATTAATTGAAAAATAATCCGTTGTCTCACAGATTAAATTAACGATTATTTTATCCCTAAACATCACAACAGTCAAGAAAAATCAAAATAATTAAAAAATTAATCCGAAGTCTCTTGGATCAACTTAATAATTATAATGATTTTAAAGCCAAGATATCATCAAAATCAACATAATTAAAAAAATGGTCTGAAATCTTACGGACCAAATTAGTAATTATAGTGATTTTTACCAATAATATCCTATTAGGTAATGCCTAAAGCCTCAATTAACATCAAACATTTCAGTTTATATAATAATATTGAGAAGAAATTTGGTTAAAGAAAACTACCTTGCCTAAATGATTTGTTTCCAAAACGGGACCGGCAACAAGGGACTCACGAACGGCAGCGATTACACGGCCACGAAGCTTGGGGACCTGCGATTCAGTTGCTCGCCAGAGGCTCTACGGATTGCTTGGGATAAGCTGCAGTGTTTGGTTCGAGCAGGAAATGTCTTTCTCCAAAAGACAAGGGATGACCTGCAACACAAAATTTACGAGGAAGGAAAGTCCTCGTTGAAAGCCTAACTACAGAACTTCACCAGCCAACGTGAATGTCCTGCAAAGAAAAGGAAAGTGGTCTTTTATTCCCTTTTTTATTTGCTCTTCATGTGCCCCCTTTCTTTATGTGCCCCCCTTTCTCTACGTTGGTGACAGGTGCGTAGACGTCACTCGGAGGCAGATGCTCGCGACGTCGGACGACGGGGGGAAGGGTGACATGTTGTGGGGTGCGGTCATCCGAGGGTGGTGCTCGAGCGGAGACGTGGGCGTCGTAGGTTGGATCTGAGGGCGTCAGGCGCTGGGTTACAAGCGCGAGCAGTGGTGTGGCGATGGCATCAGGTTGCTGCGGAGGTGCAGCGCGGAGGTGCGGCGCGGGCAGTAGATCGTGGGCCGACAGGTGAGGGAGTGAGCGGTACCGAACGGTGGTGCAGGCGTCGGAGGCGTGGGCTGCAGGCGTAGAGGCGGGAGCTCGTGGCGTCGGGTGCTCGGAGGCAGCAGTGACGATGATCAGGCTGAGGCGCGGTCACGGACGAGAAGAGGAGCGGAGACGGCGACGGCGTTCGGAGCTCCTGCGACGAACGGCAGTGCGAGCACGTGGGTGGTGCTCGCACAGGGGATGGCCGGCGGAGTGGCGGTGACTGGTGGTGCGGCTGGGCAGATAGCAACATTTTTGCTGCTGAGGTCAAACGGCGTAGGAGCAGAAGCTTCGTCGCGGCTAGGGGCAAAGTGGGCGGCGGTGGTCATCGTAGCAGGGGACCGGAGCAGAAGCAGAGCTGACCGTCGCAGGGAGGCGGAGTGGAAGCGGGTCGGTCGGCGCAGGGGGGCAGCCGAGCGGTCAAGGAACCTCCGACGAAGATGAACAGTAGGGGTCTTTTGTTCTTTTTTTTTTTTCTTTTTTATGCTGTTCAGTCTCTTCTTTTCTCTGTCTCTCTCTCACGTCTCACTCTCTGCAATCTCTCTCTCTTTTCTTTTTCTCTTCTTTTTTTAATCTCCTCCCCCTGACTTCATATTTTCTTCTTTCTCTCTTACGAGAGTCTCTCCTTTTTTTTAATCCCCTCCTTTCTCCCAACTCGTGTGTCTCCACACGGGCTCTCTTTTTTAATAGCTCTCACAATCCTCTCAAGGGAATTTTTTTTCGTTCTCCCCCCTCTTTTTTTTCCCCTTTCCTCGAGTGGTCTTATTTATAGGCGTTCCACCACCTCTTGAAGATAGCCGACTTTAGTGTGAAAAGATCCAGCCGCAACTTTTCCAAAATCCAAGTTGAACTTTGCTTTCTTTCTTCTCTAGACCTTTCTTTCGATCTCCTCTCCAGTAAGGAAAATATTATAGAAAGGTTAACCATCTTCTTGCAGGCGTCCGTAGAATATTCACGTCCTCCATTCCATACGTGCATGTGCATGCATTAATGAGGGGGGGAGAAAATGCACGTTCATGGATTCTTCTTTCTTCTTCATGCTTGGGGCTTCTTATACGGCTACTTGTCCCTCCCTTCTATAGGATTGCCGCAACTTTTGACTTTTCTTGTTTATTATTTGCTTCCTCCTTCAGCAAATTTCTCGTTGCTTCTCCTGACAACCCACACTTGAGAGAGAGCATATTATATAATATATCATGGGCTCATTTTGCTTCTCTAAGGGTTCCTCTAGAATCCGCACGTCCGCCGAATTTGTGCGTGCATGCGCGTGCATTAATGAGGGAGAGACAACGGACGTGCAAGAACTTCCTTCCTCTTTTTTTTGACTTTCGCTCTTTCACGTGCTCAGACCAGTGCAGAGAGACCATCCCTTCGATCGCGAGCCCCTGTTTCTTGTTGCCTTTTGATACCGATGCAAATGTGACTACATAAAATCCCTAAATTTTTTTTATGTAATTAATTACTAAATGATTAGTCGAAATTTAGGTGTCAATATCTGCCCCTCTTTGAAGATGAGCTCGTAGAGGTTGCCTTCAAAGATAAATTGAGACCTAAATTTTGATCATGCACATGTAATGAATGACTCTCAAAGTTTTATTTTTTCTTTGGGAAAATGAATCCCATTTTGAAATTATATGATACATGGAAATACTAATGCGAATGATAAAGGAACTTACCTAGAATAACTTACCTTCGAGTAACTCAAGATAGATTGATGTTACATGTCCAGGACCCATACCATTTTACGGTCGCCCAGAATAGTAACATGGCTTTATAAAGAGACTGCTTTCCCAGGACACGTACCATTCTACGGTCGCCCAGTATGGCATTACTTGGTTGTGTCTAGGACCCGTACCATTCTACGGTCGCCTAAACGGGGATTCATTTTCCAGGACCCGTACCATTCTATGGTCACCTGAATGGGGAAATAGATGTTGTCTAGGACCCGTACCATTCTACGGTCGCCTAAATGGGGATTTACCTTCTAGGACCCGTACCATTCTACGATCGCCTAAATAGATGTTGTCTAGGACCCGTACCATTCTACGGTCGCCTAAACTGGGATTCATTTTCCAGGACCGTACCATTCTACGGTCGCCTGAATAGATGTTGTCTAGGACCCATACCATTCTACGGTCGCCTAAACAGGGAAAAGTTTTGAGACATCCAGATCCAAACTGAGATGTCAAGAATTTGGGAACTTAACCAATAGACACTCAATGTTAGGTGAGATGAATATTGGATTAAGAGGATTCGAAATACCTAGATCTAGACTAAGGTATAACGAGAAAGATCGAAAAGCATTCATATCCAGAATGAAATGCTTAACGAAGAGTTTTGAGACATCCAGATCCAGACTGAGATGTCAAATTTTTTTGGAACTTAACCAATAGACATTCAATGTTAGGTGGGATGAATATTGGATTAAGAGGATTCGAAATACCTAGATCTAGACTAAGGTACAACGAGAAAGATCGGAAAGCATTCATATCCAGAATGAAATGCTTAACGAAGAGTTTTGAGACATCCAGATCCAGACTGAGATGTCAAAAATTTTGGAACTTAACCAGTAGACACTCAATGTTAAGTGAGATGAATATTGGATCAAGAGGATTCCAAATACCTAGATCCAGACTAAGGTACAAAGAAAAGGATCGAAAAACATTCACATCCAGAGTGAGATGCTTAACGAAGAGTTTCGAGACATCCAGATCCAGACTGAGGTGTCAAGAATTTTGGGAACTTAACCAATAAACACTCAATGTTAGGTGAGATGAATATTGGATTAAGAAGATTTGAAATACCTAGATCCAAACTAAGGTATAACGAAAAAGATTGAAAAACATTCACTTCTAGAGTGAGATGCTTAACGAAGAGTTTCGAGACATCCAGATCCAAACTGAGATGTCAAGAATTTTGGGAACTTAACCAATAAATACTCAATGTTAGGTGAGATGAATATTGGATTAAGAAGATTCGAAATACCTAGAGCCAGACTAAGGTATAATGAAAAAGATCGGAAAGCATTCATATCTAGAATGAGATGCTTAAAGAAGAGTTTTAAGACATTCAATTTCTGAAAAGGAACTCGGGCTATAGAAGCACGCCGAGTCGATGAAAGGGACTCTGAGCTATGGAAGCACGCCAGGTAATGAAAAGGGATTCTGGGCTATGAAAGCACACGAGGCCAGTATAAAGGGAATTCGGGCTACGGAAGCACGCCGAATCAATGAAAGGGACTCTGGGCTACGAAAGCACGCCAGGCTAATATAAAGGGACATCGGGCTACAAAAGCACACCGTGTAAATCATGAGGGACATCGGGCTATAAAAGCACGCCAAGTTGATGAAAGGGACATCCGGGCTACAGGAGCACATCAGGTTGGTAAAGAGGGATATCGGGCTATGGAAGCACGCCGAGTCGATGAAAGGAACTTTGGGCTACGGAAGCACGCCAGGTCATGAAAAGGCACCGGGCTACGGAAGCACACCGGGTTGATGAAAAAGGCACCGAGCTACGGAAGCACGCCGGATCAGTGACGAGGGCTTTGAGCTACGAAAACACGCCGAATCTCAAGGTTTCAAAGAGCAACTTGAACGTCAAGTATTACTCAATCTTCAAGGAAGTATTATCTATCAAACATAATTAGAGCAAAACTCTATGCATTCATCAAAGAGGTAGACAATCTGAGCTACTTTAAAATGCACATTTCAAAATTCATTGAGGCTTTCATTAATTCAATCAAGGTTTATGCATAATGATTTTATCATATTTGCATCACCCAAATTTCCACATGAGAGAATTATCGTTCAACACAATGACATGGATTTCTTAAGAATACTAAATGAGAGACTTTCAGTTAAAAAGGATTTTCACTCACTCTCATTAAAAAGAGCTATTTTAGGAGAATCACACCATCTCACTATCATCATACCAACAAGGGTCCGAGTATTTTCGCAAGCAGTACGACCTTACCAATCTGAGAGGTCTTTAATAGGGACCGTAATGTGGGCTTGGTCAATGGCTTAACAGAGGGACTCTTTGAGTCAAGGCTATTGAAAGGACAACTCCGCAATCATCTTCTGGTTTACAAGTCAAGAACCCTGCAAAATGAGAAAGAAATAATCTTGCTCGCACTTCTTCGAGCAATGCTTAAGACATGTGAACTCCTACGTTAATTCAAGTGCCATAATCTTAAGAGACTTTACAAGGGACGTAACGTAGGCTAGGTTCATGGGTTGAGAAACGAAAGGCTTGTTAGGATCAAAATGTGTTTAGAGGGTTTAGAGTTGGTGATCATCTTGACATTGCCACCAATCTTCTTCTTCATCGTTGAAGATTTTCTTTGTATCAAAACTCCATCGATTGTAACATCTCAGCATTTGAGTTCTTTATGTACCGCCTCATAAGGGATGCGACTTTCTACAACCAATGTTTGATTTTTCTCTTGGGGCATTGATCTTGCTTTTATCAAGCACATTGCTTTCATGTCCCTAATTCTCATTCATTTTTTCTTCACTTCTTTTTTCATGGGCACTGGCCTTGCTTTTACTAGGCACACTGCTTTTTCATGCCCCTTAGTTCTATTTTGATTTCAATTCTTGCGCACAATGCATACGTCAAGCAATTACACTTTGAATGACACTCGAACTTTCAAGGGTCTTTATCAGCCTTTTGCCTTACCCTAGTGTGGGGGATAATCATCAACTGGGTTTAAAGAAATGAAATTGCATGCTCAAGTGGGCTATGCAAAGGATATAAATATATAGGATAGAGAAAGAAATGCTCTTCGTCATCCTAAGGCACTTAAATTACCGCATGAATTCAATGTAATAGCACAACTTGAAGATTGATGCAAGTGAGAGCAAGGAAATTTCTTTTCATTTTCCTCACCCTTATGGTGCTGTCTTACCTCCAATTTGCCCCGATGTGGGGTGGTTCTTGACAGGGGTAATTTGAAAGAAATCTCCACAAGTGTATGAGGTTCAAAGGGGTTAAGCAATGGATCACCTGTAGTGTTTGGGATAGAGAAATAAATTACCCCTCATCACTTTGGTCATCGTACTTTTTGCGAGAGAACTCTTTGCCTTGCGGATATGGAACTTCCTACACTCATCTCACAAGTGTATAAGTAAGGGACTGTGTATAGGATAAGGCTTGCCTTTCATCATCTTGACACGTCTCATTCAGCATTCTTAAACATTGATCTCACTCCATTGAATTGTCTATCTTAACAAATCTCCATATGAAATTGGTGAGTTAAATAGGCCAAACCACCATCAAAATTCTCTTTTCAAAAGAGTCCAACAATTCAAGCATGAGAAGCTTTGTGACTTCAAAACAGACAATTTACTATGCTAAAAAAATGCTCTCATAAGTATGAAAAACATGATTTCAAGCGTTCATTCAAGGAATTGTTCCACGAAGGGACTTTCTCAGCAATGGGTGTCCTTGGATTGCCCACACAAATTGACCAATCGAGGCTGAAAATCTGATCTTTGATTTGATGAATTCTTGCTTTTGCCCCTGCACAAAACAACGTGCATGAATAGGATACTATGCAACATCAAAGTAAATGCACGTGGAATATCCATTTGGATGGAGATTTTGTCTCAGTCAGGTCACTACCAAAATCTGTAATGCCCCCAATTTGTCATCTGGAAGGAAAATAACAGAGTGTCATTTTCCAAAATTAATTATGTTCAAGGACGAGACGTACCTCTTCCACCAGAGAATGATGGTCCTGTTTTACTTGCCCATCATTTAATGGGCAAGAATGAAAATTCCATCAAGCATGGAAATGCAAAACACTTTGTTTGGCTCTTCAAAATGGATAGTTCACAAAGACAAACAGGGCTAAATGACAAGGATTTCTTATCTATTTTTTTATTTTTCTTTTTTTGATTTTTTTCAAATTTTTATTTTATTTTAAAAAAATTTGGCAGAACATTTTGGAAAAGCTTTTTGTCACGAAGAAGCATGATGAAGCCCAGGCCTTAGAATTCTCCTTGGATTTTTCTTTTCTTTTATCGGTTGGATATCATCAACGGGCTGGTTTGGTATACCCCATCATGCCCTCAAAATAAACTTGTAATTGTAATTGATATTCATCAATCGAATTACATTTATTGGAATGGAAAGTACAACAATCCAAGTGAAATGAAACCCAAACGATATGCAAAATGCGACAATCAAAGCAAAATGAAACCCTAATAAGCAAACCCTAGAAAACATCAAATCCCAAAAGTAATAAGATTCCCGCGCAGGGGAGTGCAGAAAAGTAAACGTGTTACTCTTGTGGGCTAGCACCCGTTTCCTCCGATGATTCTTCGTCAATGGCACCTATAAGGAGATCATCGAATAAGGTCGTAATCCCTTCCATCCCATTATCTGGATCCTCCGTCTTTGAAGTTGTCGGGTCATCCATGCTACTCTATTCGTCGAGCACGATACCTCGGGTGTTGATCACTCCTCCTTCATCATGCATAATTCTAGCAGGGCCGGGGAATGTCTCGCGGATATTGAGAAGTAATGAGTTTTTCCTCTTTTGTTCATGTCCTCCACCTTTTCCATGGTATCCTAATCCTGCAGAACGAGACCTTCCAGGGGCTTTAATAAGATTCTGGATACCCTGCTCTTTTTTACCAAGTCCACGTCTAGGACTAAAGCCATTTCCAACCATCACTCTTGCTACCATGATTGCTGCATTCGACACATCAGGGATGGGTGCTGTCGATCCTCGAGATGCATGAATAGTGGATACGAGCACAAATGATTGGTAGCTCGACTCCTCCCTACGTTCCGACTTGGCATAGGGGATGGCCGACTCATGATAAATCCAATGATCCTCCTCGCCATGAACAGTGACTAGCTTTCCTTTAACGAGAAATTTCACACTTTGGTGGAGACTTGATGGCACAGCTCCAGCAGTATGAATCCAAGGACGACCTAATAGGAAATTGAATCCAGTAGGGATGTCCATCACCTGGAAGAGGACATTGAACATCATTGGCCCTATTTGCAGATCAAGGTGAGTCTCCCCTATCACCACCTTTCTCGTACCATCAAAAGCTCGGACAAAGGTCTTTGCAGCATTTATTTTTAAAGGATCTATTTTAAGGAGGTGAAGAGTCGCCAATGGACAAATATTCAAGGCAGACCCATTATCAATGAGTACTCGAGCCACATGGGAAGCCTTGCACTTGACGAATATAAATAACGCCTTAGTATGTCCCCTCCCCTCAAGAGGGAATTCTTCATCAGAAAAGGCTATTAAATCCTTAAGAAGAATCGACCCTACAAATTCCTCCAACCTGTTTACCTCGATCGTCTCTGGTACACGAACTTCACTTAGAACCTTCATTAGAGACTTTTGATGTGTATGAGACATTTGCAAGAGTTCAAGTAAAGAGATCTCAGCGGGCAATTTCCGCAACTGGTCGACCACGTTATACTCACTTGCTTTGATTATAGCCAGAAATTCTCTAGCCTCTTCGTCAGTAATTGGCTTTGCAGGTTAGGCATTAGCTTGAGCATAGGTTCAACCAGACCTTGTAATCAGGTCAACATCTAGTTCGTATGACTAGGGGACTGCTTTATTATCCTTGTACTCATACAGCTAGGGCATCTCGATAATTATATCTTCATCAGTTGAAGGCACTTCCACTATCAGTCCTTCATGGTCGGAGGCATCCTCAAGTGGGGGCATGTCCTCAATCAATGGATATGGTTCACTCTTTCCAACACTTAGCTTAGCAAATTCTTTCTCCCAATCAATGATGACTTCGGAGATAGTTGACACTATTCCAGCCTGATCAGCATACACGATCACGCCAGCCTTAACTATTTCTTGAACCCTTTCTTTCATGGTAGGCAAGGGAGGATTCTCATCTGTCGGATAGTAACCAACTCTAACTAATCCGCTATAGATATCTTTGACAAACACCTTCAAGTTCATCTTTTCGCCAGCATTGAACTCAAAGATTGCATTCACGTTTCCCTGATGTTCCGGCAACAGATTCTTCTTGACATTTTGTGACATCCAGATTTTTCAACCCTGTCTTCGACTGAATAAATCGGGCATTTCATTGACGCGTCTATAGGGTTATTCTCAGAGCTGATCACTCTCGAGATAACTAGACTAGTTGGGGAAGTTATTAAGGAATTTTAAGGCGATAGACTTAAGAACTCGATCAGGAATCGGCTTCTTGACCGTGTCCATCTTTAAAGGTCACTACGGCACAGTTAAAAATCGATTTGAAATCAGAGATAGACTGGATCGATAGAGATATGTGACTAATCGTGGGTGACACCACTGAATTAGAAAATTCTCGTCGGCCGACACTAGACTGATTTTCTTATTGTTTTGGTACCCTGTGTCCGTAATTGAATTCTCGAGATTTTCACGACAATCAAGAGTCGCCATTGAGTCGAGTGGGTTCATAGTGGCTCGAAGAAAATCGACCACGGGTCATTTGCCTTAAAAAGTTCTGAAAACTACCCGATAGTCTAGGTCACGCTAAAAACGCGCCGAATGAAAATTAACCGCCAATTCGAGTCCGATTTCAGAAATTGAAGTTTTGGCCATGTCACAATAAATTTTAGGAGCATCGACTCAGTCTCAGAAGATTTTTCGGAGATTCGGGAAATTTTACGGAAAACTGTTTCGGACGTCGCGGAAATTTGACGGAAGTTCAGATTGGCTAAATTAATGGGAAATTTGACTTTCAAGCTGAGCCGTTGTTTGTCGGGGATTCATAGAAAATCATTTGGGATTTTTCTACGTTGAAATTGGACCTCAATTTGGGAAGTTATTGGAGAAATTGAAGTTTAAATGGTAAAATTCGTAATCCCCCCCTCATGCCTAGCCAAAGTGCACCAATTGAGATGTTGTGAGAAGTGTTGGTGTGGCTCATTGGAGGCCAAGGGATTATACATGGCCAAGACTTGGTCTTGGAGATATTTGTGGAAAAATCAAGCTCAAGGGACCCTCCATTCCTTTTTCATCTCTATCTCCTTACATCCTCTCACCCACCGTCCACCTCCATCCTCTCTCTCCCTTTTCATTTTTTCTTCGAGCGACACCTCCATGAATGGCGAATGTTGAAGACGGCAACTCCTTCCCTTGAAGATTGAAGCCCACACGTTCCTCTTCTTCACAGATTCTGCCAGCCACACGCCAACCCCACTACCGTTGGTCTCTTCGGTCAAAACTCCTCTCGCTGGCCTTGGTGGTTGACTGGCGGCACTCACGAAGCCTTGAAGACCGAAATCTCAAGTGGAAGCTGCTGTCGTTCGTTGCTTCTCTGCGAAGACTCCACCGAACGCCATCTTCTCTCCACCCGAGTCTTCCAGCTGCCGCGCACGAAGCCTTGCTGACCGAAGACTCCACTGAAGCCAGCCAATTTCCTATTTTGTTGACCTTGTGGCCACGTGTCTTCAGCTCCATTTAACTCAACTGCAGCGACGTCCAAGCCTCCGCACGTCCGCGCCACTTGTCCCTGCACTGCGATTCTTTAGTCAATAGCCGCAAGTTGCTCCCATTTGGTTGACCACCGAGCGAAGTCGAAGCAGCTCCGTTCTTCACGGCGTCTTCTTCAGCTCGTGCGAAGCGGTCCAGCCCAGCTCCTTCGTGAGTTCAGCCGCAAACGAATTGGAAGCCCATCTCAATTGAAGCCCACTTAAATTTCAGCTCAGCCACTTCAGTTCAAGTTGCAGCCCAGTAATTTGAGGCCCAATTCAGCAGAATTTTATTGAGGCCCATCTCCTGCAGTCTTCAAGCCCAATTTCCAGCAAAGAAATTTGAAGCCCAAGTGAAGTCAGTCCAGAAATTTCAGCAGGCCCAATTCAACTTGGGTCTGGCCCAAAAGCAAGAAACAAATCTCAGTTGGGCTGAGATTTGTTGGGCCAAGCTTAAGGCCCGGTTCAAGTCCGCCGGTGTTGTCGAAAGTCCTATTTCGGCCGCCGTCGCGTCGCCGTTGCGGTGATTCGGTCTCCGCTTTTGTCAAGTGAGTTTTACTCACTAATGCTTTATTAGTTTGCTAATTATGCCTTAGGGTTGGTTAGATTTAATTACATGCACTTAGGTGGTTAGATTAGGTTAGAACAATTAAATTAGTGACTTAAGGATGCATGTTAGGTGATTAGCTATAGCCATTATGAAGTAGAAATGTTTGATTATTTATTGAATGCATCTCGGGATTTTTCCCGACCCGTTTCGGGCTCCAATAAGGCAATATAGGCCTAAATTGGATTTTTAATGTTTATTTAGTTATTTTCGAAATTTATTTATTTAATTAATTATTTTTCCGGAAATTCAACCGGGATGGCCGGTGACCGGAATTTCGTGCCGATTGTCGTGGTGCAGACCGTTTATTTAATTGAGCTTCAATTTTTATGGAATTGATTTAAATTGTGAAATTTGATGAATTGTTCCAAATTGTTTGTTATTGAGTATTTGATTGGTAATGGCCGAGTATGGGTATATAGCGCCAGTACGTTGATGGGCTATATAGTAGGGAGAATGGTGAGAGCTAACTGAGAATGTTATTGGCTGAGACCAATCAGGCACGATGTTATTGGACACACGTGGTTCGGTGATTGAGGATATCACTGGCGAAAACGGCGCCTTAAAGAACGCACGTGAATCAGGCACGATATTATTGGACATACGTGGTTCGGTGATTGGGAGTATCACTGGCGAAAACGGCGCCTTAAAGAACGCACGTAAATGACTTATAGACAAACGTGGTTCGGTGATTATGGAAATATCACTGGTGAAAACGACGCCTTAAAGAACTCACGGTGTTGTCTATAGCCGATGTCACCTTGGCGAAAACGGCGCCCTAGAAAGGACACGTGGTTCGGTGATCGAGGATATCACTGGTGAAAACGGCGCCTTAAAGAACGCACGGTGTCGGTGATCGGTATGTCATTGGCGAAAACGACGCCCGAGAAACACATGTGATTTGGTGAAAGAGTACACCACTGGGAAATCGTGGTATGAGTGGGAATGACCGAGAGAGGGTCTGATTGACATGTAATCGACTTAGTCGATTGACCAGTGCTTGATCGGAGATCGTGAATTGTTTGAATATCTGTGTTTAACCCTGAATTGCAGGTTGGAACGGAGGCCAAGGTAAGTCTTCTGACTGGTGTTGTGCTTAGGCAACCGTATGGCGTATTAGTTTATTAATCGAGTCTTAGGGGGTAGGACTCGCTGAGACGTGGTCTCATTGGTTATTGAATAACCATTTCAGGACCCTGAGAAGGAGCCGAGGAGGAGGAACCTGAGGAAGAGAAAGACTTTTGAAGTAGAAGATGATCCAGAGGGGGATCTTGAGTACAACCCAGATGTGGATTGAGATCCCATCCCTTTTGTGCACCCTGTCTTAGTGTAGATAGGTGTGAGACTTTTATGCTGTAAATAGTATTGTAAATATACTATGAGTTGTGCCATTAATGAAAGTATGGTTGTGAATTTCAGAATTGAAAAATATGGCCTACTTTCCTATCCCATTGTTTTATTGTCTGGGGATTTATAACTGCTTCCGCATGCGTAATAAAAAGAAAGGGTCGGCGATACATAGTCCTGGGATATCGCATTCTAAAATCGACCAAGTAGAAGGATGTGTGCGCGTCCGAGGATCGGGGCGTGACACATTTGGTTGGGTGGTACGGAAAGAAAATTCCTTAGTATCCAACAAATTTTGGATCTTGTGCTTCAAAGTCATTCATTCATCAGTCGAATGTCCCACTTCTCCCATATGATACTTACATTTTTTGGAGGGATCATATTTGGATAATTTTTCAGCATTGGGCCGCTTTGGTTCATGGGAGATCAATCCCTTCTTTTGGAGTATCGGCAGGACCTGAGATAGAGGGCCAGGAAGAGGAGAGAATTGCCTTTTGGTGAATTGCCGCGGTGTAGATGTTCGGCCTCCATCTTGATGATTCCCGGGGACACAAACCATCGGAGGCTTACTAGGGGTTGGTTGCGCATATGCAACATTCACTTCAGTGGTCGGTTCTTTGTCTTTCTTTGTAGTAAATCTTTTGCCTGCAGGGGTTGGTTCATTAAACCATCTATCTCTCAGCCCTGTCTCAATTTGTTCACCCACTGGGATGAGTTGATTGAAGTTCTCAACATACGTGCTGGCCATCCGATTGCGAAACTCGAATGGAAGAGTCTTAACAAACAACTTCATCAATTCTTTGTCGATAGGTTCGGAGTGATTTGGGCAGCTAGATTTCGCCACCTTTAAACGACTCACTCCTCTTTTTCTCCATTCGTTCGAGATCCTCCCATGAAGGTGCAATGCCCATGTTGAACTTGTACTGCTTGAGAAATGCATCGGCTACCTCATTCTAAGTGTCGAGGAGGTTTATGTTTTTCATAATATACCAATTCAGTGCGGGCCCAACCAAACTCATTTGGAATGATTGAATCATAAGGGGCTCATTTTTTACATGCTGAGCCATCCTTACATGGTACATTTGCAGGTGAGCTTTTGGGTAGGAAGTACCATCATACTTCTCGAACTCCGGCATTTTAAACTTCTTCGGCATTTTGACTTTCTCATAAACCGACAAGTCGAACGGGAGTGAATTCCGCGACTCTTGCAATTGTTTCAGTTTCTCTTCAAGTTTGGCGAAGCGTTCATCTTGCTCCACCTTAGGGACATTGTCAGGCTTAGCCTTTTCGGCTGTGACGCACAGTGGGTCATCCTCCAGCTCAGGCATGTCGTCATCATCCATTTGGGCCTTGTTCGTCTACTTTGGAACTACTATCTCGGGGAGAGTGGGCGCAAGAGTCTGATTCACTAGGAGGGATTGCATTTGATTTGTCATAAGTTGCATAGAGGTGAGCAACTGCTGGAGTTGGTTTTCCATGGTGGTCATACGATCACGCATTTCGGTTTGGTCGGCCATTTTTGCTCTTGATCGTGTAATGATGGGCGAACGTGGAGGATCCATTATCACCTTATTAAAAATAACAGAGATAATATAAGAACTAAGTATGGGAAAAAGGTCCATGACAATGGTCTATTCGCCTCATTTATTCAAAACTCATTAACATTTAAAATTAAGACTGAAACCAAATTCCATTAAAAAAAAGTTGAAATAAACATTCCCTAAACATTGGACTAAGAATTGAAAGCAAATCCCTTAAACTAAAAAATGAAATCAAACTTCCTAAACATTGAAACTAAGGAAACGTCTCATTTTATATGCTTTCGGGAGCCCAATGCCCTACGAAGCTTTTTATTTTCAGCTTCAGCCATTTCCACTTTCCGTTTAAGATGCTCAATCCGTGCTTGCTGAGTGGGCTTCTCAGTCACATCAGGGACCACTAGACGCAAGGCGGTAAGAATCCAGTGTTGTTGGATATAAAATGTCGACGCATGGTGAATCTTCTCCTCGCCTTTCAGTCTCTTGGGCACCAAGATCTTCTCTGGATGGCATTCATTCCATGTAGCAATGATCATCTGGATCTCGTTGAAGTAGTCATAGTCCGTACGAGTAAAACGAACTTGGAACAATTCCGTCTTGAGAGGCGGAGGAACTTCTTGAAGAGCTCTGTATTGACGGGCCACCCTATATGGGTAATAAGAAGTAGTACCAGAGAGACCCAACAGCGGGATTGGCTCATCATATTTATGAGAGAAACAAGCTTCCTCAACATGGAACCATTTAGCGTGCCATAAGACAAGACTAGCGACGAAACCTATTGTCATGAATCGACAAAAATGCAATGAAGTAAGTAAATGGGAAAATTTCACAAATAGTCCCTATATTTTCACTCAATGTCCAATTTCATCCCTGAACTTTCGATTGGCTCAATTTGGTCCCTGAACTATTGACAAAATGTCCGATTTAGTCCCTGAACTTTCGAATGACTCAATTTGGTCCCTGAACTATTAATAAAATGTCCGATCTAGTCCCTGAACTTTCGATCGGCTCAAATTGGTCCCTGAACTATGATGAAATGTCAAATCTAATCCTTCGTTACTGTTTTTCTCTTTTTTTTCCTTTTTTTCCCTTTTTTTCCTTTTTTTTTTTCGCTTTCCCTGACGGACGGACGGCCGGCGTCTGGCGAGGGCTCCTCGCCGGCGTCCCTCGCAAGCGCCGGCGAGGGGCTCTCTCTCGCAGACACCGGCGAGGGGCCGTCCTCGCCGGCGTCTGCGCGGGGCTCTCCCTCGCCAGATCTGCGAGGGAGAGCCCTTGCCCGCTGCGGACGCCGCGAGGGCCTCGCCGATCCGGCGTGGGAGCCTCGCCTCACCCGACGCCGGCGAGAGGGCCCTCGCACACCGGCGAGGGGCCGCCTCGCCGGCCGCGCGGGCTCTCCTCCCCGGGCGAGGGGCTCTCGCCGCAGGAGCCTCGCCGACGGCGAGGGGCGCAGATTTGGCGAGGGTCGCCCCGCGTCTACGAGGAGAGAGCGAGGGCCTCGCCGGCCCCCGAGGCCTCTTCTCGCCGTAGCCTCGCCGGCGCCGACGCCGGCAGGGCCCTCACCGACCCGCCGTCCGCGAGGAAAAAAAAAGGAAAAGGAAAAAAAGGAAAAAAAGGGAAAAAAAAGAAAAACAGTAACGAAGGATTAGATTTGACATTTCATCATAGTTCAGGGACCAGTTTGAGCCGATCGAAAGTTCAGGGACTAAATCGGACATTTTATTAATAGTTCAGGGATCAAATTGAATCATTCGAAAGTTCAGGGAGTAAATCGGACATTTTATCAATAGTTCATGGACCAAATTGAGCCAATCGAAAGTTCAGGGACGAAATTGGACATTGAGTGAAAATATAGGGACTATTTGTGACATTTTCCCTAAGTAAATTGCAAAGTCAGAGTTTAGACACCTTACTTTCACCTGGAATGGATGACAATTACATAAACAAACACATGAAACATGAGGCTCGATTTCTACCTAGACAGCTTAACAAAGTGAAGTTAAGAGGATGATCTGACCGTTGCAGTCTCGCATTAACGTGTCAGGTTCTCCTAACTCCGGCTCAGTCGAAAGGAATGTCCTATAATCACACAGTCTCGCGGATATGGATAAACACAGTCGACACCATGAAAAATTTTTGAAAAAGAGAAAGTCAACCTCTACATAGCAGTCTCGCTTTTGAGGAAGTGTCATTCTCCACACCATCCTAAAAATCCTATCGCAGCCCAAGTCCAGCAGCAGGTTATGTGTGCAATAGTGTAGTGTAAATGCATAGGCATGCACAACAGTTTATATCAAACAACACTTCATATGTGAAAGTAAACCATACATTCCTACACCTCCTTCCAAAACAAAGGTTAGCAAAGACTTCCCCTTATGCCTCCCATCCTGCAAGAACATTTAACACCTTAAACATTAGGGACGTACCTGGGATCCTTGCTACCAAACAAAAATAATTTTGTTTTGAAAAGAGAAAATTGGCCTAAGTCCACTAAGAGTTTCAACTCAAGTCCCTAGCAGAGTCGCCAAGCTGTCGCGACCTTCCCAAAGCGGGTTGGACCACCTAAGGGTTCGGCTAATGGATTGCTAAGCCTAGATTTAGCTCGAGCTCTCCCAAGCTCATACCAATTCGCAACTTAGGGTTTAAGTTCTTAATGTGCAAATGATTTTTATCATGAAGTTGCCACTAATCTATTTTTGGTGGGTCGATTAGAAACCCAAGTAAAGTAATTGGAGAATTACTTCACTCCTACGAACCAGAGATTAAATGAGTTCGGGGACTTGATTACGCTAGATTTCTCTAACACCCTTTCGGTACCTTTTCTCTTTTATTTCAGAAAAATGTTTTGCAGGCAGCTTGAATTGATTTTAGCCTAAAACACTAAAGTGATCATACGAGTGCACAAACATTAAAGATAACATTCAAAAGGAAAAAACATTGCATAATTAAATGCAATAAGGCAATCAATTATTTTTGGGATTTTCTCTTGTTTTAAAATGAAAACTTACCTAGATAACATGTACATGATATTTTTTTGTATTTTTTTATTGAAACTCGAAATAATGACTGAAAATTGACTACGAAACTTGACAAATTATCCTACTCTAGCTAGGAAATAATTTAGATTAAATCCCATTTTAATTCGGAAACTTATCTTAATTAAGTAGCCGTAACATGCAACCTAATATTAAAAAATATAACTAGATAAATTCTAAACATGTGACCCTATCCTATTTAAGAAAATATATATATATATATATATATATATTATTTTTTAAAATGAGATTATTAAAATATGCAAACATTATCGAAAAACCTATCTACAAAAAATGTTATTTAGATCCTTTCCTAATCTATTCCAAAATTATCTAAACATGCAATCATATTCAAACTAAATAATACTATCATGAAGCCCTATATATATCATGACGTGCAAAATGCAATCCTAATTTATGAAGCCATCATATTCCGATGCAAGATTTGATTGATTTTTTTTTTTTTTGTGTTTTCCAAAACAAGCAATTACCAAACAAGCATTATATCCAACAACTCAAGATATTTATCAAATGAAGGATTAAAATAATTGAAAAATAATCCGTTGTCTAATGGACTAAATTAACGATTATCTTATCCCTAAACATCACAACAGTCAAGAAAATCAAAATAATTAAAAAAATTAATCCGAAGTCTCTTGGATCAACTTCATAATTATAATGATTTTAAAGCCAAGATATCATCAAAATCAACATAATTAAAAAAATGGTCCGAAATCTTACGGACCAAATTAGTAATTATAGTGATTTTTACAAATAATATCCTATTAGGTAATGCCTAAAGCCTCAATTAACATCAAACATTTCAGTTTATATAATAATATTGAGAAGAAATTTGGTTAAAGAAAACTACCTTGCCTAGATGATTTGTTTCCAAAACGGGACCGGCAACAAGGGACTCACGAATGGTAGCGATTACACGACCACGAAGCTTGGGGACCTGCGATTTAGTTGCTCGCCAGAGGCTCTACGGGTGGCTTAGGATAAGCTGCAGTGTTTGGTTTGAGCAGGAAACGTCTTTCTCCAAATGACAAGGGATGACCTGCAACACAAAATTTACAAGGAAGGAAAGTCCTCGTTGAAAGCCTAACTACAGGACTTCACCAGCCAACGTGAATGTCCTGCAAAGAAAAGGAAAGTGGTCTTTTATTCCCTTTTTTATGTGCCCCCCTTTCTCTACGTTGGTGACAGGTGCATAGACGGCACTCGGAGGCAGATGCTCGCGGCGTCGGACGACAGGGGGAAGGGTGACACATTGTGGGGTGCGGTCATCCGAGGGTGGTGCTCGAGCGGAGACGCGGGCGTCGCAGGTCGGATCTGAGGGCGTCGGGCGCTGGGTTGCAGGCGTGAGCAGTGGTGCGGCGACGGCGTCAGGTTGCTGCGGAGGTGCAGTGCGGAGGTGCCGAACGGTGATGCGGGCGTCAGAGGCGCGGGCTGCAGGCGTAGAGGCGGGAACTCATGGCGTCGGGTGCTCAAAGGCAGCAGTGACGATGATCAAGCTGAGGCGCGGTCACGGACGAGAAGAGGAGCGGAGACGGCAACGGCGTTCGGAGCTCCTGCGACAAACGGCGGTGCGAGCACGTGGGTGGTGCTCGCACAGGGGATGGCTGGCGAAGTGGCGGTGACTGGTGGTGCGGCTGGGCAGACAGCAACAGTTTTGCTGCTAAGGTCGAACGGCGTAGGAGCTGAAGCTTCGTCGCGGCTAGGGGCGAAGTGGGCGGCGGTGGTCCTCGCAGCAGGGGACCGGAGCAGAAGCAGAGCTGACTGTCGCAGGGAGGCAGAGTGGAAGCGGGTCGGTCGGCGCAGGGGGGCAGCCGAGAGGCCAAGGAACCTCCGACGAAGATGAACAGTAGGGGTCTTTTGTTCTTTCTTTTTTTTTTTTTTCTTTTTTATGCTGTTCGGTCACTTCTTTTCTTTGTCTCTCTCTCACGTCTCACTCTCTGCAAGCTCTCTCTCTTTGCTTTTTCTCTTCTTTTTTTAATCTCCTCCCCTTAACTTCATATTTTCTTCTTTCTCTCTTACGAGAGTCTCTCCTTTTTTTTAATCCCCTCCTTTCTCCCAACTCGTGAGTCTCCACACGGTTTCTCTTTTTTAATAGCTCTCACAATCCTCTCAAGGGAATTTTTTTTCGTTCTCCCCCCTCTTTTTTTCCCCTTTCCTCGAGTGGTCTTATTTATAGGCGTTCCACCACCTCTTGAAGATAGCCGACTTTAGTGTGAAAAGATCCAGCCGCAACTTTTCCAAAATCCAAGTTGAACTTTGCTTTCTTTCTTCTCCAGACCTTTCTTTCGATCTCCTCTCCAGCAAGGAAAATATTATAAAAAGGTTACCCATCTTCTTGCAGGCGTCCGTAGAATATTCACGTCCTCCATTCCATGCATGCATGTGCATGCATTAATGAGGGGGGAGAAAATGCACGTTCATGGATTCTTCTTTCTTCTTCATGCTTGGGGCTTCTTATACGGCTACTTGTCCCTCCCTTCTATAGGATTGCCGCAACTTTTGACTTTTCTTGTTTATTATTTGCTTCCTCCTTCAGCAAATTTCTCGTTGCTTCTCCTGACAACCCACACTTGAGAGAGAGCATATTATATAATATATCATGGGCTCATTTTGCTTCTCTAAGGGTTCCTCTAGAATCCGCACGTCCGCCGAATTTGTGCGCGCATGCGCGTGCATTAATGAGGGAGAGACAACGGACATTCAAGAACTTCCTTCCTCTCTTTTTTGACTTTTGCTTTTTCGCGTGCTCAGACCAGTGTAGAGAGACCATCCCTTTGATCGCGAGCCCCTGCTTCTTGTTGCCTTTTGGTACCGATGCAAATGTGACTACATGAAATACAATTTTACTATTTTTTTTAAGGGTTAAAGATTAATCCCTAAATTTTTTTATGTAATTAATTACTAAATGATTAGTCGAAATTTAGGTGTCAACACTACGCAACCAGAGAAATGTTGGTTAAGGGACTTGATTACACTAATTAACCAATTAGTGCCCTTTTGGTACATAATCTTATTCATTTTAACAAAATGATTTTTGGTAGGCAGTTTAAATTGATTTTATACTTATCCACTAACATGTGAGGTGATCATGCAGGTGCGCAATCATTAAAGTAATGATTATAACTATTAAGATCCTAATTGCAATAAAATTAAACACGTGCAATTAAACAAAATTAGATATGCAAATTAAACATACGACATAATCAAAATATGAGCAAGTATATGCCTAATTATACTAAGAAGTTCAAAACATGACAATTCCTAACCAAACCTCATCATTTTTGGATTTTCAAATTTTTTAATTTTTAATTTTTTTAAGAAAAATAATTAATTTTTTAATTTTTTAATTTTTTAATTTTAATATTTTTTAGATTTTGGAAATTGTTTTTAAAAAAATATTAAAATAATTTTTTTTGGGACCTAACTATGTCTGGTCAAACCAAACCCTGGTTCAGTCTGGTTAGGAGCAGGTGGGCCCGTTGGGTCCAACCCAAGAAGTCCCCTCCTCTCTTTTTAAAAGAAACCAAACCTATAAGCCCACACTAAATAGCCCAAGCCCACAAGCCCAAAAACCCATAAGCCCACATGTAAAAATAAACCAAGCTCGACCCAAGTATGCCTAGCCCAATACGCCAAAAACCCTACCCGATTGACTGGACTCGGCTCGGCTCACACGACTCAGTTCGTGGACGAAACCCTAGGGTTTCTTCGTGGCGTTGAGAGGGATGGCAGAGATGTCGGCGACTTGGTGGCGGAGATGCAGTGGGCGGCGAACAACGGCAACAGCAGCAGGAAGGTGGTGGTTCGACAAGGGTCAACAAGCAGCTCGTCGGGACGGAGGGTGGCGGCGGCTCGAGTAGCGTCTGGTAGGAGGGAGGCGGCTCGGGGGCTGGTGCTGCGCGTTGGGCTGAAAGCGGAGGCGTGCGGTGGCTCGGCGACAGGGCTGGGCATTGGCTTAGCTAAGGGCTACAACGGCGACGGCGTTCGAAGCTTCGGCAACCGCGAAACAGCAGCTGCGGGTAGTGGGGCGGCGAGCACTGGATGGAGGTGGCGCAAGGTCGAGTCGTCTTAGTTGCAGCAAGGGTTACAGATGTGCGAGCTGCAAGATGGTCAAGGCGCGGCGGTGGTGGCGCAGTGCTCACGGATGAGCGGCTCTGCCGTACGGCAGCCAGCGCAGCGAAGGCTTCGAGTGGCCGCGGGGCGAAGCCGCTCAAGCTCTCTTTTTCACTGCTCTCTCTCTCTCCTCTTTCTCTCTTCGGTTTCTTTCCAGGGTTTTTCCTTTTCGTTGCTGTGTCTCTTCCTTCCTCTTCCCTCCCCCCTCTACTCTTTAGGGTTTCACGCGAAGAGGAAGCCGGCATGGGCCGGGCCAAGGTGAGATCCGGCCCGGCCTCTTCCATGTTTTCTTTTTCTAATTTTTTTTGTTGTTTTTGTTTTTCTTTTCTTCTCTTTTTGTTTTTTTTGTAACTAATTCCTAATTTTGTACACGATTAAGTCCTAAATAAAATTGTAAAATTTAGGTGTCAACACATGAGAAGTCTTTGTATGCTGATATACTCAAAAGAGTTATGGGATACACAATTGCAAGTTACTCCATTCAAGCAACTACTAGAAAGCATCTATAGACTGGTCATACTGAGCACATGTTGATAATGAGTATCGGGACGCATTGATATAAAGTTTCAAGTGATGCTAGTGTGGTATTAGTTAAAGATGACTGTTGACGGTATAAGAAATAGCCCATACGGGCTAAGAATACATAGCAGAAAAGCAGGAAGTGTGACATCCTAATTTTCAGGTCCTGATTTCGATTGGATAAGTTGGACTTTTCATCGACGCGATTATAGTGTTATTCTCGGAATTGGCTACTCATGAGATAATTAGACTATCTAGAAAAGTCATTAAGAGATTTTAAGGTAAATAGACTTGAGAAATCGACCAGGAATCGGATTCTCGACCGTGTTCATCTTTAAAGGCCATTACGGCACAGTATAAAACCGATTTGAGATTAGAAATAGATTGGTTCGACTGAGATGTGTGGCCGATCGTGGGTGACTCCACTAAATTGGAAAATTCTCGTCGACCAGTACTAATTTGATTTTATTGTCATTTTGGTACCCTATGTCCGTATTTAGATACTCGAGATTTTTACAACAACCGAGAATCGCCAATGAGTCGAGTGGGTTCATTGTGATTTGAAGAAAATTGACCACGGGTCATTTGCCCTAAAAAGTTCTGAAAACTACCTTGTAGCCTAGGTTACACTAAAAACCTATCGAAGTGAATTTAATCGCCAATTTAAGCCCGATTTCAGAAATTGGAAGCTCTGCCATGTCACAGGTCATTTTAGGAACGTCGACTCGTTTTTCGAAGATTTTTCCACAAATGGAGACTTTTTAGGAAAAAGTCGAGGTAATGCCGTTTTCAATCGGGAATTGCAGAGGGCCGTTTTTATTGTGAAATTGGGATACAAGTGGGTTATATTGGTGAGGGAAAATACTAATTTGATCGAAGACTCGATAGTTGAATTTTCAGAGGCCAGATTGAATAGTTTGAAGAATGATTAAGGTCCAATTTGTGCCATTTTCCTCTCAAATTCGTATGCCACTTATACCCAATATTTTGGACTACCTAAGCGCTTCTAGAAAGGGCATTTTTATCCATAAAAAGAAAGGTGGAAGACAACTGGTAGTGGGCCATGGTTGTGGGGCCAAAGAGAGAGAGAAAGAGAGAGAGAGAGAGAGAGAACCGGTTCACCCCTTCTCTCCTTCTCTCCCATCACTACTTCTTCTCCCTCTCCCTGCAGTGCGAAGACCTTAGTAGACATGAAGAGTAGCCGAGGAACCCTGTTGTCGCACGCCTCATGCTACCATCTGCCTCTACACGCCGTCGGAGCAACCACGCCTCACCGCACGCACCTCTGCCTCTCTCTCTTCCCCTGCATCGCCGTTGTCCCTCTTTCCTCCATCTCTGGTTGTTGCTTGACAAAACCCAGCAAGCTAGAGAAGTTGCATGTCGCCTAGAGTCGCCACACGCCACCACAGTCGCCATTCGTCCCCACATAGGCCGTCACTGCTCACCACTACACCACATAGCTCCGACTCCCTCTCGCCTACCCCTGCATCATAGCTAATGCTTCAGCTTATGCAGGAGCTTCCGGAGCCCATCTTCGCCGCCGTGAGCCATCGTCGACCTCCCCACCAACCTGTCCAAGCCTCGCCGGTCTTTTTCGCCCGTTCCTCACCCAAGCTGGCACCGGATCAGCCCTTTCCTGGCCTCAACCAGTAGTGAAGCCTCAACCAACAGCGAACAGAGAGGAGAAAAAGTGGGTATCGCAGTTCGGTTTTGGCCTGTTTTAGCAGGTTTCCCGACCCCGGATGCTTGGCTCGCCTTAAGGAAAGTCGATCCTCATGACGATCCCATCGTTTTGGACCGATTGGCTCGTTAATCAAGTGAGTTTTACTCACTAATCCTTGCTTAGTTTGCTAATTATGCTTAAGGGTTGATTAGTGTTAATTAAGTAGGATAAGGTGGTTAGATTAAAGTAAATTAGTGATTATTAATTAATTGTAATGTATGTTAGGTAATTTGATTGTACAATTAGCAAGTAGGCAAGTTTTACTATTTATTGAATGCATCTCGGGATTTTTCCTGACCCTTATTGGGCTTCAATTAGGTATTATAGGCTTAAATTGGATTTTTAATATTTATTTATTAATTTTCGAAAATAATTAATTATTTATTTATTTTTTCGGAAAATAGGCAGAGATAGTCAACGACCGAAATTTTGTGCTGATTGTCATGGTGCAATCCGTTTATTTGTTTGAGCCTTAATTTGTGAGAAATTGATTTATTGGCGATTTTAGGATTTATTCATATATTAATTAATTTTGAATAATTAATTGAAAAATAACCGGGTGTCAGTTGACGGCACCAAAAATATTTTGGTAGACTATAGAAAATGATGGGATTTGTGGAAAGGAAATTATTGTATTTTGGCTAAGGCTGGCCGTGTACTCATACACGAATATTTTATCAAGAATGATAAAACAGTGATTTGATTAAATGATAATTTTCAGCATACTATGAAAGTATGGCTGGCAGCTTCTGGTGAGCACATATTATTTTCGGCATATTATGAAGTATGTCTAACAGCTTCTGGTGAGCACATATTATTTTCGGCATACTATGAAAGTATGTCTAACAGCTTTTGGTGAGCATAATAAATATATCATATCAGTGAATCTGGCAGCTTTTGGTGAGCATATATAGAATAGTAGATCGATTGATCTAGTAACTTCTAGCGAGCATATATAATATACTATATCAGAATTTGAAGCAACTTTTGGCGAGCATATATATATATATATATATATATATTATCTCAGTATTTGAGGCAGCTTCTGGTGAGCTATACTACCTATTATCGGCTTAAATTAAGCAGTTCTGGATATGATCGAACTTATAGGTAGTATTGATTGAAATGGCTGAGGAATGGTCATCATTGACATGTAATTGACTCAGTCGATTAATCGATATTTCGATCTGTTGTGATTGATTGGATGCCCATTATAAACAGTGCTGATATGCAGGTAGAATTTGAGGCTAAGATCATTCCTCTGACCCGTGGGTGCATAGGCAGCTCATATGGCATATTGGTTTACTAATCGGGTCTTAGGGGGTAGAACTTGCTGAAACGTTGTCTCATTGGTTATTGAATAACCATTTCAGGTCCCTGGATGCAATAGATTTGGGTTTTGAAAATCTTGAAAGTCCAATGCAGTCTGCTGAAGACTCTAGTTGGAGTGTGGAGGATGATGAAGAGGAGAACGGGGACCCGTAGTTTGTAGAACCCTACTCATGTTTGTAAACCTTGTTTTTAAACTAGCTTAAGTTAAATTTGACTTAATAGTTCACCTTGTATATATATGTGCACTGGTTTTGCAATGTATATAAGAGTGAACGTTTTAAAGGTTTGAAATTTAGCCCTACTGTTCCATCCCAATGTTTTATTGTTTGGGGATAATTTATATGCTTTCGCTTGTGCATATGAAATGAATGGGTCGGCGATGCGTCCTGGGACGTCGCTATTAGTCAACCAAGGTAAGGGATGTGTGCGTGCCTAAGGATCGGGGTGTGACAGGAAAATGCTTACAAAAAAATGATGATAGCTTTTTGGGGTAGCAAATCAAGAATTAGCGAAGTGACAATTACAATAGACTCCATTTTGAGAAATCTGCTAATTTTGGAAGAAACGATTGTATGGCAATACTGATTTTTGCAAGAGCATCCAATAATCCTAAACTACTCTTTCCTTCTGATTAGAATCTCCAAAGTTGTGATTGATAATGTGTATATAACGGATCAAGGAAGTCGCAAAAAGGGTTGGACCGAGAAATTGAAAATACCATCACTGTACGTCATCTCTCTCATATGTAATTATGAAGTGTCTTTGTTCTCCATCTGGTATTCCTCATCTAAGGTTAGGCTTCTTTGTGATCTAGATGAAGTGTACGAGTCCGAAAATAGTCATTATATTTTGATAACAGGATATATTAGTTGATAGACACTTGTTGATTGTAACTTGCTTTGAATATCAATGAAATTCAACCTGTGTTATGATTGTTATATGGACAATAGATATAAGCTTGGGATAAAATTGGACTATTATAAATTGTTATGCGTTTTACTTCTTTGGTTCATTATTGTCAACTATTGATTACTAGCACCACTATTACATAATATATCGTCTTATGCATACAATTATCATAATTTGCTTCTATTGTTGTTGACTTATATTGGAGGAATGTTTTTTATAATCCACTTACTATTCATTACCCTCTTTTAGGTTGTATTGTTAGCTCAACAAAAATATAGCATATGTTTCATTCATTCAACCACATCAGTTGGGGAGCTTTCCAGCACATAAGAATTACAAGTAGAGATTGATAAGTGGACTCCCATAAGGGCAGTTAATTTTTCATAAAAGCTAGTAACTTTTAACATGCCCGTAATATTCGGAAATAAACGTTGTTAAAACTGCTATAAAACACGTGGTGTTTCCATGGACATAGGAAACGTTGGGACACGTGTGAAGTCCCTCCGTAATGCATTGTTCCGCCGGCATGTCTGCTATTCGGTCCGCGACAGCAGCACACACAGAGAGGTGGCAGGTTCGGTACTGAAACGTGGGTTATCCACAAAGCGAACGTGTCCGGGTCCTCTCTCTGGCTTGCCCTCAACTTCTCCTCCATTTGCATGTGCTGCATATCTGTGTTGCGGCAGTGGCGCTGGAAATGGGTCAAGGCGAGGAAGTGAAGACCAGAAATGATACCCAAGTCGAAATTCAGGTTCTAAACTTGCTCGTCTCCTTTCTTACTTTTAATCAAATGGGGTTTGCTAGTTGGTGACGGAGTGGAGTGAGCGAAGGAGCTTGTTGTGGAGTTTTAATTGCAGGAAAGAGGGGAGATATTCTTCTTCTATAGGCCCAAGGTGGAGAGAGAAGCAGCTCATGGCACCGACGACGTGCAGCGCCTTTACATAGTCCTCCGCCCCGAGTCCAGCGAGAGGCCTGTCGAGGAGAAGCAAGATCCCCACTCCGGCAAGGAAGGCTCCGATCCCAATTCCAGCGACAAGGCCACCGTGGAAGGTGGCCACGGTAGCCAGGTAATGATGGTCACGAGAACCATACGACCCGACAACTTGCCTATGACCACGTCGCGATATCACAGGCTCTTTGTAAATGCCGAACGTAGGAGGTGAACATCGAGAAGCAGGCGCTGTTGAGGTTGATTGTGATGGGGAAGAAGAGTCTTCCGAACCCGAGCAAACGGAGCCTACCCCAATGGGGATTTGTGGAGGTGGTCACCACCAAGATCGATGATGTCAAGCCGGCTCTTAAAGCAGGTGCGCTGCTTCTACCCCAATGGGGATTTGGAGTAGGACATGTTGCTTCTTGCAGAGGAATACGCCACCTCCACAAGGGGACACCGCCACACGGCTGCGGCCAGAGCGTTGGGGGAGGGAGTGTACCGCATACTTAGACACAAATCCAAGGGGAAGAAAGCGCACACACATCTCATATACAAGCTCGAATTCCCTCCGGAAGATGAGAAGCAGGAGCCCCAGGAGTCGCTCAACGTCGAAAGAGAAGGCTCCTTCCTCATCCAGATCAAGAACCCCGACCAGCATGGTGCCGGCCCTTCCCAGTTCAGGGGACTCCAGAGCAAGCGCAAGGCGGTGTTCCCCGCCCACCTGCTGGGACAGTTCGGGCAGCTGAGGTACAGCCCGGCCGACCTGCCCGACTTCTTGAACTACGAAGGGTGTGAGTTGCTGCTGATATCAGCATCGGACGACATAGAGGAGAAGCTGGGGTTAGAGCTCAAAGCGGGAGGAGAGGCCGATCCCTCCTGTTCTGATCTGCTCGAGACGTTCGGGGAAACTGCACCTGTGGATGCCCTCCTCAGGGGCACCTGGGTCTGAATTTCAATCTTTCCGACACTTTTTGGTCTGTGTTTAACTAGGAGGACCCGTTTCATGTTTTTACTGCAGTTGGGCATGTGTAATATATTTGGTAGCCCTGATGTCAATCTTGCAATATAATCTGATTTCATCAGCCCAAATGGCTCTAGCCTACTTTGGAATGATAATGATGATTGCATGGCCTAAGTAGTGGAAATGGCCATTCCAAGAAGTTGGTGGAATCGCCGTTATATGATTCACATATAAATCCAAACATATGAAAAGGGATTGGCCATTAGAATTGTGATCCTTTCGAGATTTTTAAATACTCGTGTCCTTTTTCAAAATTTTCAAAATTCCACTTTAATTTCTTTATTTTCATGTTATTATTGGATTGATGTCTTGTTAACTCGACAGGGAAAAAGAGAGAAGAACACAGAAAAGCTCAGGTCTTTGCTTTCTGCTTAAAAATAAGGAGTAGAACAAGCCGGAATTTGTGCTCTATATTACGATAATTTACGCTCTATATTACGATAAATTCATGAAATGAAATTGTTGTACTTATTTAGAATTGCATTTGTAGAATTTCATAGAGTAATTTTTGCATATGCCTAGCGTTGCTTATTTATTTTCATAGAGTAATCTAATTATGCCTAGTTAGATGCCAATTGGCTCTTGTGGTAGAAGCTCTAGCTATGCGGGAAAGCCCTTGCTTGGAATTGGATGAAGCCTCATCGGCTGAGTCATTTATCCTTTATTTGTTTTCAAAGGTATAAAGAATGTTTGGCTACACAACCATCATATTGGATCAATTCCAACATCCTCTATGACCCTAGCCAAAATGTTGATGTGCTTAAAAAAAGATGAGGGATGAGATTCTTGTTGTGATATTATTGATTGTACGAAATTGCATGTTTAATTCGCTCATTCATACTTGTTTTCATTGATTGTGTTGTCTCTACAGACTCACAAATTTTATGTTTTTCAATCAGGCCATCTCACAATGCTTCATAAATGTTTGATGTGATAACAGCTTCTATTGTTATGATGATTCATGGAAATTATGCAGTATAAATTGATCTAGTGAAAAAAGAAACTGTATTTGGAAAATCACTGTATTTTACTTTAAAAAGTTGCTGCGCATGTGCGGATTTTCAATCAATAGAAAAAGAAAGGAAAAGAGAAATATATAAGAGCCACTTGCGCCGACTCCTTTGGGCCGGGGCCTACTACTGCCCTTTCTCACTTGGGCCACTAGGCCCACTACCTTGGCTATAGCCTGGGTGAGAGAGAGAGAGAGAGAGAGAGAGAGAGAGAGAGAGAGAAAGAAGAGGGAGGAGAGGGAGGGAGGGGACTGGGATTATCGTTATTTTCCTTAAAACACATAAAAAGAGTTCAATGTTATTATAATAGAATCATAGAACAATGTTATCACAAAGTGAACTAGAAAGAGCTGACATTGTGAAGCAATGCTTGGATTATAAGATTTTACAGAAAAATCATATCTAATAAGTGACTTTGGTACTAGTTGCGTGCTATTTAGTGAAAAATCACAAGAATATTATATTTGTCTATGTGAATATAAAATAAAATAATCATATTTTAAGCAAGATGTCACATTATTAATTGACTCAGGAAAATGTATTAAACAAATTCATCATTGAAGTACTTTCAACCGAATATAATATGACATGTTGTCTACACGTGTATGATTGGTTCACTTCGCTCCAATAGTGCGAGTATTTTTCTATAAGTTCAATGCATTGGAGACAATTTTTTTTATTGAAAATCACATAAGTGAGTATACTTCACGTAAAGTGAGCATTTTCTTAATAGAGTTCTTCCCCAACTAATGAATATAGTATCATTGAATATTGACACCAGCCATTGTTATACTTTGGTAAGTTACAATTGTAAATATTTTTCATGTAATCTAACATGGACATCGAGTTCTTCCACAAATTAAGCCAAAAAAAGAAAAAAAAAGGAAAAGAGTTTAAGTTTGTCATTTTGTTAATATTATTATTTAATTGCAATTAAATAATGATGCTAACTTATAAAGCACATCAATTAATGAGTAAAGCCACAACAGCTAAATTAAATTTAATAAAGCATTTTTTTGTCTGAATTTAATAAATCACTTTACACAAGACATGTTCAGACTATGCATTTAACAATCAAGATATATTAAAGTTTTTTTTTTGTTTAAAAATATTTAAGGGGTTGCTAATTTAACGGTGGGCCTCATACGCAAGGAAATTAAGACTTTCTTTGTTTTGTGGAAAGTGAATGATTTGGAATTATCTTCTTAAAAATAATTACTTGTATTACTTACAAAAATAAATGAATAAAAATATTTTCATCATCAACGATAATGTTTAGATATAAATTATTGTTTATAATGAAAACATTTCCCATTGATTAATTATTTAAAGAAATGTAAGTAATCAATTTTTGAAAAATATTTTTCAAATTATTTATTTTTCTCAAAACAAATGAAGTCTATATTTTATCAATATTTACATGTCATCCAACCATTTCTTCACATTTCTCCTAAAAGTAGACAAGCATTCATCCAAGGTCTTGTTATCTTCCACAAATTTGCTTTTGATGGATAACTGCCGGTCAACTTCAGCTTGTCACATGGCCGATTATCTATTCTTCTAATATTTGCCCAAATTTATAACAATAGATAAACAGATTATGATCCAAAATTACCATCTTCTTTTCGGCAAATGTTCTGGTATTTCTATTTTTTACTAGAATTGATTAAAAAAAAAAAAAACTCAAATTTGGACTTCTCATTACCAGAAGGAAAGAGGCATCTTGCTCCCAATTGAAGAATAAGAAAAGCACGTTCAGGTAAGAAGCAATTGCCAATTGCCTTTGGACCGAGCAAATAATTAAGATTTTAATATACTCGTGGAGCCACACGTGACTAACATGGTCTCCACGTGACCTATCAAATCACTGAGATTTTCTCAGTCAACAACGATCAAGACATTAATTGACTCATCAATACTATAGATTCAACTATTTAGGACATAATTGGTATAACTGGGAAGCTCAAATCCAGTCAATGCAATAGGAAATCCATGATCATTGTTAGGGATCACACATGACATAGTCTAGAACTAGAAAGCTCAAAATTATCAATAGTGCGCTTAGAATTACCTCAAAGCTCGAAAAACTCATATCAAACTACATCACAAAATATGTAGACAAAAGTTAACCTCAGAAAACTGATGCTTGCACATGTTTATTGTGACATCCTACAATTCGATCATATTTTCGATGAAGTGAAATGGGCATTTCGTTGACGTGTTTATGGTCCTTTTTCTCTGAGCTGATCACTCACGAGTTAACTAACCTATTAGTGAAGCCGTTAAAGGATGTATCACGATAAAAATCCCTAAAAGCTACCTAATTGGTTGGATTGGATTAAAATCAGGTCTGATTGATTCTAATCATGAAATTTAAATTGGTTTCGGGAATCGAATAGTTGAGCATGTCACAATTCATTTCTAGGATAGTCTCATGGTCTGTCAATTATTTGACAAGTTCGAAATTTCAATAAAGAAAATATCGGAGGAAAAATCGAAGACCGGAAGAAAATAAAAAAGGAAAAGGGAAAATAATAAAAGTAATAGGATTAATGTAGTTATCTTATTATTTTATTATTTTCTATTTTCTTTTCTTTCTCTTCCTTTCTCTCTCTCTCTCTCTCTCTTCTCTCTCTTCCCTCCCCTCCTTCGTGTGCATTCCCCCTCCCCACCGCCAAATGCCCCTTGCCAATTTTCAATTTGGCTCCTCCCTCTTTTGCTTTTTACTTTTGACTAGTCAAAAGAAAATCCCTCTTCTTATCTCTTCTTCTCTCTCCTCTTTCTTCTCCCCCCAACCCCACGTGACCGACTTCTTTTCTTCTTCCCCTCTTGTTCGTGAAAAACCAGCGAACCAAGAAGACCAAAACAGAATCAGAGGCAGCCTCGCCGAGGGAAGAAAACCGAAGAAGCTCGCCGTCGCTGCCCGTGCTCCGCTGCTCACCGCCCTCCTTCTCTCCTTTTTGTTCGTGCAAACCAGCGAACAAAAGCGGAAGCAGCCGCCATTGCCGCCGCACCAGAGCCGGACCGCCCGCGCGCCCGCCGCTCGCCGCCGTCCCGCCGTCCGCGCGAGTCCCCGCGTCCACCGCCTACTGCCGTCCCTACCGTGCGACCTAGCTTCTGTTCGGCCTCTGTTCAGCCACCGTGAGTGGCTGAGCAGGCCGCCGGAGCCGCCGTGCAGCCTTGCCGGACCGTCGCCTACCTTCCCGACCCCTTGCCGCCCCCAACCCTCTCTCTTTCTCTCTGTTTTGCAGCCGAACCAGCAAACCCGCGAGTGGGTTTCCAGCCGTTTCGGGCCGTTTCCAAGCCCCGAACCCAAGGCC
The DNA here is from genome assembly GCA_026873135.1 of Eucalyptus urophylla. Classification (NCBI taxonomy): domain Eukaryota; kingdom Viridiplantae; phylum Streptophyta; class Magnoliopsida; order Myrtales; family Myrtaceae; genus Eucalyptus; species Eucalyptus urophylla. The sequence continues at coordinate 2,635 of JAOPUP010000229.1, read as the reverse complement.
CGCTTTGGAGTTTATCGTTCCTCGCGTCGTCTCCGTCGGATTGATCCGACTTGTGTGCGATTCCAGTGAGTAATCTCACTAATCCTTGCTTAGTAGACTAATGATGCTTAAGGATTGATTAGTTTTAATTAATTAGGTTTAGGTGGTTAAATTAGTATGGATTAGTGTTTATTAGTCAATTGTGATGCGAATTAGACAAATTGAGTATGTATTTAGCAAGTAGAGGTGGTCTACTATTTATTGGAGGTAGCTGGGGATTTTTCCCGACCCTTATCGGGTGTTAATTAACCAATTCGGGTCTAAGTAGAATTTTTAGGAATTAAATATTAATTTTCGAAATTAATTATTTTATTATTTGTTTTCCGAAAATTCAACTAGGATGGCCATTGATTGAAATTTTATGCTAATGATCGTGGTGCAGCCCGTTTATTTAATTGGGCTTTATTTTGAGCTAAATTGGATTTATTGTAATTAATTATTAATTTTCGAAATTAATTAATTAATTATTTATTTTCCGAAAATTCAACTTGGATGGCTAGCGACTGGAATTTCGTGATGATCGTCGTGGTGCAGTCCATTTATGTAATTGAGCTTTATTTTGTGCTGAAATGAATTAATTGTGATTATAAGATTATGTTCCTGGAAAATAACCGGGTGTTGGTTGACAACACCAAAAGTGTTTTGGTGGACACAAATAATGGTGGGATTTGTGGAAATGAAATTATTATATTCTAGCTAAGGCCAATCGTGTGCCCACGCACGATATTTTATTGAGGATGATAAGAGATGAGAAAAAATGTTGTGTGACGTGGCTCGGCGATTATTACATCGCTTTGGCATGTAAGATGCCTTAGAGAATGTACGTAAATTGTTGAATATTGATTATGCCCGTGTGGCGATAATTGATCATGCTTGTGTGGCGATAATTGATCATAGTGATAATTGATCATGCTTGTGTGGCAATAATTGATCATCGCGATAATTGATCATAGTGATAATCGATCATGCCTGTGTGGCGTAGAACATGCTCGTGTGGCGGAGATTGTGCCTGCGTGGTCGTATTTCCGTGTGTCGAGTATCGTGCCCGTGTGGCTGAAAGTAATTGGAATGCTTAAGAGCCTGTGCATAAAGTGTTTCTTGTACATCACCTTGGCGAATAGACGCTCGAGAGCATTACCGTAGCTCGGTGACTGAGTGTACTATTGGAGATTATATAATGTGGAGTGTGATGACCTAGAAATGGTCCAACTGACATGTAATCAACTAGGTCGATTGATCATTGCTTTGATCTGATGTTGTGAAATGATTGATTGAATGGAATTGACCGTGAGTGGTTTTGTTGGCATGTGATCGACTGGGTCGATTGATCGAGATGTTGATCTGTGATGTGATTGCTTGGGTGCCTATTGAACTGTGCTAACATGTAGGTGGAATCTGAGGCCAAGGTAAGTCCTCTGCCCTGTGCGTGTATAGGCAGCCCGGTTAACGTATTGGTTTCCTAATTGAGTCTTAGTGGGGTAGAACTCGCTGAGACGTAGTCTCATCTCAGTTTGGGGAAAACATTTCAGGACCCCGATAAGGAGCTGATGAGGAGGAATCTGAGAAAGAGAACTATGAGGTGAAACTGAGGAAGAGAATGATCTGAGTGAAGAGGAGTCAGAGGAGGATCAGGATGAACTCGAGTATGACCCAGATGAGGATTGAAATCTCATCTCTTTGTGAACCCTTTGTATATGTGTAGATAGAGTGAGACTTTGAAGTTGTGAATAGTTTGTGAAGTGCTTTGTCTAATGCCATGTATAAATGTTTGGTTGTAAATTTCAATATGAAAAAGATAGCCTGCTTTTCTATCCCATTGTTTTATTGTCTGGAGATTTATAATTGCTTCCGCATGTGCTTAATAATTGAAAGGGTCGGCGATACATAGTCCTGAGATATCACATTTTAAAATCGACCAATTAGAAGGATTGTGTGTGCCCGAGGATCAGAGCGTGACACTTATGTTGTAAATTAAATGTTACCTGGAGAGTCCAAGTTAGAGCTGAAATGATGAGGATCACATCTGCAACCCTCTGTAGGACAGGGGCTCCTAGAAAAAACGATACGGACACGGCTGGGCTCCTTCCTCATGGAGAGGAGAAATTCTGGATTAGAAGGTGAATAAATGACAGGATTATCTTGGGGTTGCTTGAATCATCTGGGACACTTTGTGGGATGAGACAACAGTACACAGAGTGAACACTTAAAGGGGTTTCTAAAAGCGAAACATCGGGAGAAAAAAGAGAACCATTGTTTTGCCATGTTTCTTTTTAGAGAGAAAAACCTATGCTATTTTTTTTTTTATTAATGAGAATTCAATTTGCCTTTATACAAAATTACAGTCAACAGTTATCTTGCAAATATTCACTTCAAGAAGGGAGCCACTTGAACACTTTTTTTTTTAGCATTAGTAAGTTAACAAATTTTTATTAGGAATTAGAACAATGAACAAAATGAAAGAATAAACCAACTTCATCAAAAGACATACTTATGTTCCTCCTCATTGTGCTTACATACAATCAAAATGTAAATGTTAGCTATAGGTATACCGATCTTAACATGTTACAGATATCTTACTGTAGTCAAGTCTAAAATC
>JAOPUP010000226.1:0-25200 GCA_026873135.1 Eucalyptus urophylla | reverse complement strand
TTCATTAAGTATATTGCTATATCACATTTATTTTTCTAAGGGAAAGTGATACAAATGATTCTTAAACTTTGATTTAATATGCAATATGATTCTCAAACTTTTAATTTGTTTAATATGATCCATGAATTTTTAGTTTGTTTAATGTACTCAATTATATCCCTACATTATATGAAAATGTATAAGGTTGTCCCTGAGGTAAAGTGACACAAATGATTCTCAAAACTTTAATTTACTATGCAATATGGTTCTTAAAATTTTAATTTGTTTCATATGATCTATGAATTTTAATTTGTTCAATGTGTTCAATTTAATCGCTAAATTATATGAAAATGCATAAGGTTGTCCCTAATCTTGAATTATTAAAAGGATGACACTTAACAATTTCATATTGCTCAAAGACTAGAGATGAACTTAACATTTTCATATTGCTCAAAGACTACATTTTCATATGGGTGATCTTAGCAATATTTAATTATACACTTATAAAAATAAATGAACAGATAATATTTTTATTGTCTACGAAAATATTTAGACATAAATTATTGTCAATAATACAAATATTTTTCATTAAATAATTATTTCAAATGATACAAATGATCATACTAAATATAATATTTTCAAAAATGAAATAAATGAAACTTAAATGTAATTTATTCATTAAATTATCGCTATATTACATTTATTTTTTCTAACATGAACTGCCACGTTGGCACGAATTGGGCTAGAATGATGACGTCGGCTGACGTGTTATTTTCTCAAGCCGGTTAATTTTCCTTTTTTAATTTTTCCATCAAAATCTAAAGTACAAATCCAATTTTAAAAAAATTACCAAAACAGTTAGCATCACTTAGCATCCCTGAGGATGGAATTGTACTGTTTTGAAAGTTGACCTCGGTTTTTCCTCCGTGCAACTCAAATTAATCCGAAAAGAAAACTAAAATCCCGTAGTGTTGTGGGATGGAGATTCCCCAAATGTAGTTAGCCCACAGGCTCTTCGTTTCACGACAATTATTTGCAGCTTCCGATCTTATCATCTGTTTTCCATAATATGGTTTAATAATATCTGATGAAGAATGCGATTCTATTGATGGACTGGATTAACATAATTTTGTAGCTTCCATTACTTTTGGATCCGAGCAATAGAGTGATGCTTAATCTTTTGCTTTGGTATTGATGAACACGGAATTATGTGCATAGGCTTGTCGAAACGTGCTCGACAGAAGAAAGAAACATCAAGGGAGCAGGCGGTGAAGGACTTGGAGGTAAACAATGTTTCGGTTACTGCTCATTCCGGCAGTCATTGTGATCATGCTATTAGATGTAGCATTGGCCATATGTGGTCTCACCGCTTGCGGATGATCCTTTCTTATCTCGTACATGATCACTACAGTTCTTATTTTCCTCTAGCACTTGCGTTCAGAAGCTGACATGACTCTACTGAAACTTACGGACACGATTGGGTTTGCCACTGAAACCACAACGTAACTTCATCAGAATCTAGTACATGCCAAGCTGATTTGTTCAACTGAACAAGCGCTAAGGTTTCCTTTTGGTTTTCGGAGCATTGGTTATTGTCTTCTTTGCTGGAGTTCAAAAGTGAAACTTGTTTTAAAGAAGGTCAATATTCAGTTGGCTAATTTCACATTGCCTTGTTTTATTTTTCTGCCTTATTGCTTATTACAGTGAATTTGGGATGATAACTTATATCTTTTACCATCTTAGGACCTGGAACGGCATAGGGAAGAACTTGAACAATTGCTTATTGTGGAAACGGCGTGCAGGCACTTTTTTTTTTTTCGCATTACTAGCGAGGTGTCTTCTTCTCGAAGTCCCAATCAAGAGACCAAGGAAAATGATCTTTGTAAATATTCTGACCTGATTCTCATGAGTGTTGCTTTTCTTATCTTTGTACTTTTCTTACCATGGCGATAGTATCGCTCTTTCCTTCTTAAACTTTTGTCGAGTGATGTTTCGCGGTTGTATGATTTGTGTAAATCAAAATGTTTTTGATTCTTTTCTAGGATGATGAATTACGAAACAATGTATTTGTCATAATTCCTACTCTGGAGTTTTCCATCTTCAAAGAATAGTGATCTTGGCAGGCCGGGCGGGGCTGCTGAATTTCAGACGTTAGCGTAAGCTCTAATTCACTAGAATTCTGGGTTATTGTCAGCTGTTAATGGAAACTTTTCATTAGTCACTATGTGGTATGGTAGCTCATCTTAGCTTGAAATTCGTTTCATTTTTGTCGATGGTTTCCATGGAACACATTGCTTTTTCATATCAAAGAGTGAACGAGGGATCAAAGTCACCAGAGTGGGATTTTTCGATAAGCACTATGAATAAGTTTGCAGATGGAAACGAAGGCAAGGCCAGTTTACCTCCAATAAGTTGCATATTTAACAGGATATATAAAAGTGCGTAGAATGATTATATAGGTACAGATTCAAGGCTTCAAGGCCAAGTTTGTCCTTCTTTTCCAATGGAATGGCCAGAGAGAGAGAGATTCCTTGTTGCACTTCGATGAACTGATAGAGGCAGCTCAAGGTAAATCATATATGCGGTCACCTACACGCACACGCAAACTAAGGGGACCAAGGTCGTATTTCCTATCATGACTCCACAATCTTAAACTTGTCACTTTCAAAACAAAGTAGCTTTTGTTCCCTTTTGTCAAATATGGGGTGAAGTGAATCACGGTGCTTTGGATCTCCATCAAAGATCTCACATTGATATGCAAAAGAGAAAACCTATTTAGCAGGATTAGAGTAAGAGGGGGAGAAATCTACAATAAGCAAATACCACAAAACCTCACACGTTTTGGACAAACTCAGAACGACTTTACTGTCATTTGCACTTCCACATTGTGAGTAACCAATGGAAATTCACACCTGAGTAGTCCTCCATTCAACATGCAACTTTCAACTTTCTGTTGGAGGAAATTTCCATCTAATGTAATCAATAGGGTATAACCCACGGTTTCATCTATTCTATCAGTAAAAGGAATATTGTACTGTAATGCAATTCGGAAGTGTAACTGGTCGCCATTTCAGTACCTTATAGATAGAGTTGGGCGAGGCCGGCGGCCCTCGTTGGCTGGTCATCGACCATGACTGAGGCTGGTGACCGGCCAAAAGAAGAAAAAAAAAAAAAATAAGAAAATAAAATAAGAAAAAAGGAAACTTAAAATTAAAAAAATTAAAAGAAACAAGGAAAAATATAAATTTACCAAACATGTTTATATTATTTTTATTCCGAACAAGTTTACCAAACGTGATTTTTTTGGTCAAAAGTTGTTTTCCGAATAGGAAACACAACAAACGCGCCCGAACATAAATACAAACAAACGGCCCTAAATAATTGCAAATCGAGACTTAAAATTAAACACAAAGATTCAGATTTTGTTTATTTCATGGGAAATTAATGACTTAGAAAGTATTTTATTCTGTAAAATAATAACTTATATCACTTTAAATAATTAGTTAATGAAAAATATTTGCATTATCAATATTAACAATTCATACTATTTTCACGGATGATGAAAATATTTTACAAATTATATATTTTTCGTGAAATAAATGCACTCTAAAATTACATCTCTTATATCCTGCCCAAGTTCGACTGGTCTAGAGTTCACAGGTCCCGCAATGAATGACTATTGTCCTCACTCACTAGCAATGACTAGTAAAAGTTTGAATAGTTTCAGACATTTTTATCACTGTATCCAAAGTTGAACATTAATTAAATTAGGAGGCATGATGAGGCCATGAGAATAAGCTTTTTGCATGGATAAGTTCTCGTCTATTTAGACGCGTAAAATAAATCCAATTCTATCCATAATATTTAAATAATACAAAAAAAAGAAACGCTCTACAAAATTTAAAGTAAGATCTTTTGATTGAGATTGAGTTTGATTTTGAAACACCATTGGAGATACACTCACTTGTGATTGGCTACAAATTAAATTATCTTCTCCATTATTCTAGCTAACCGGGATTCTCAAAGATTATAATGCTAATTTAAAACTTCTCGAACCATCTCACATCCTCTCTCTCTCTCTCTACATCTCCGAGTTGACTCGCCGGAGCACGGCCGCGCCATGGGAGTCCCCGCCTTCTATCGGTGGCTCGCTGATCGGTACCCGAGCTCGATCGCCGACATCGTCGAGGATCATCCATCCGTGCTTTCACCCCAACGGCAGGGTACGTGCGTGCGTGCGTGCGTGCGTGTGTTCCTTCTAGGTCCTTTGATCAGATCACTGTTATGCGTGGCAGCAATCGCGATTTCATGCTAACCTGATGGTCTTGCTTGGGTTTATTCTGTGTGCTCACTAATTATGCGGACTTAGAATGCTCATTGTGCATCTTTCTGTTCTTCAGGGTGCTATCAATTTACTGGTGATGGTTTATAGGAGGGGGTTCACTGCCATGGGAGGTTACCTTACTGAAGCAGGCGAGGTAGTTTCATTATGCATCCTTTGATATGCTGTTTCCAGTTGGGTAATGTTGTGGTTGGATGATGAATTCGTGGGTTGGTTGCACTAATACTAGTTGTTCGGGTTACATGTTCTTGTTTGTTGAAGAGTTTATTTCTTCTTTAGGATGTGGTTTCCACAAGGCTTTTCTATTTATTTTTAGCTGCCATAACTATTTTCTGTCGGTATGTTTTTGGAAAGACATTTTCTATTTTGCTTTTTTTTTCTTATATTTTTGTTTTAACTCTTGCGAATTTGATTTATTTCAGTGTACACCTCAAATCAGTTGGTATATGCAGAGTCTCATATATATATTAAGGTTTTGGTAGAAAATCCAACAAATCCTAGTTTGTGATGGTTGTGTGAATCCATTAGTCTATTCATTTCTTGTAAAATTTAATGTATTGACAATCTTTGATGAGGAGTTTTAATTTCTTTCTCGTGTCCAGGTCATGTTAGACAGAGTAGAACATTTTATCCACTCTGTTGCTGTCTACGAATATCAAAATTTTCAGAAGCAGGCTCGCATACAGCGGGTAACTTTGGTCATTTACGAATGCTATAAATTCAATCTGTTTGTAAGGCAGCATGTGACGGAGAATTCGAAGAATGATCCAAATTCTTTCAGTTTCTTTTGGTGTTATTCGTGGAATAAGTGGAGTGGAAATAGATTTTTTATTTATTTATTTTTTAATTCCATTGAAAATAGTCGTTCAGGACTCATAATCAATTAAAGCATGCGACACTTTTAGTACAGACTAGTGAGTACAATACATATGCCAGCACTCAGTCCTATTTAACTTTATGCTCAACATTTTCTCTAGGCATTGGAGAATAATGAAGAAATGAGATCTAGATCAAGAAGAGTCATCAGAAGAATTACAAAGTCCAGTTGTTGACAAGGTATGCAAAGAGTTGATTTTCTCCTTTACTTGTGTGGTAATTGAATATCTTCTGTTTTGCACTTTCAATTGATCAAGGGCAATTGAAATGGGGCAAGTCATAATTTCTGTAATCAATAAAGATGATGCAGTTTTGTTTGGGCGGGGACTATCATTAAGTTTGATTTTGTTCTCTGATTGTAGGTTGGGATTTAATGAAGAGATCAGGTGCACTGAAAAGATGTGCACTTTACAAGTCGAATGAATCAATCTTTAAGTGGCTCCTTTTATATCTTCCTAGCTTTGGTTACTCCAACCTCTCTGTTCAATAGATTTTAGCATTATTTAACTCTTGCGCTGTCTAACCGAAAGCATAGTCTTATATGATGAGTGATGTCTTATGGACTCCAATGTGTACCATACATGAGCTTGAATGGTGTTGATGCTACTCTTTTTTGGGGGCCAGAGTATTTCTGCTATGTTCATTTTTTCTTGTGTGTCCTTTTCTTTTTCCTTTTTTTGGGGGCGCGGCGGTGATAGATGGGAGAAGCTAAGTTTCGCACGGTGTACCATTGAACTGAGATTCTTTTTTCTGTATGCTCTCAAGTGAACATTTTATGAGCGAAGATACCATTTTTTAAGCGTTCTGAAGAGAATGATCTACCTTTTACATATTTTGAGTAGTTAGATAAATTGAAAAGTTTGATTTTTTGATGTGTTATTTTTGTGGATGAATTATATCTATTGTCAGTCCCATTATCAATATATCAAAGGAAACATGAGAAGCTTTACGAGCTAAATAATCAATTCTTGAGTTTGATACACTATGGTTTGGAATCAGGTTAGATTAGGGGAGCCTGGATACAAGGAAAGGTAGTATGCAGAGAAATTTCCTGTGTCAACTCCGGAGGAGATAGAGAGAGTTAAGAAGGAAACGGTAATTTTTTTTCTTGTATCTTGAAGCATTCAGTTTACTTACTTTAATATCAGTATTATTTCTCATAATTATTTTTCTTTTATTTCGTCTTGTTTGTCTTGGTAACTTAATATATATTTGTTTTACAGTGTTCTGTGCTTACTCTCCTTGATTTTAATTATTGTGATTATTTGTGGCATTGATTTAGTTTGTTTGGATGGTAAAGCAGTCTTTAGACTCTGAATCTCTTAATAGCAGTTCCTTTACATTTAGATGTCTACTTTTATTGCAAATCTGTGTGGATGTGGAAGTTATGTAGCTTTGAGGAGCTGTAACTGTGTTCTTTTAATAGGAAAGACATTGATAATTCCTTTTTCTGATATGAATTAAGAGGGAAGTTCTTTTTACGTTAATTTTTCATAGGAAGTGTTCCTTTTATGGAGATTGATTTATTTAGGAGTATACCTGATAGTTTTCACAGCCAATGTTTTGCTTGGTGATTTCTATGGAAGAAGGATCTGAATAGCATTTAGTCAACTGCATTTGGACTTCGGATGAGGCTAATTTATTCTTCTGCTTATCTTAGACAATTTTAAGTATGACAGATATTCTGGAAGAAATGTTGCTATTGGGGCATTAGCTTTTCTTTTTATTGTTGGGTAAAAGGGTATGGGTCAACTAAGCTGGAATGTTCTGATGCCAGGAACTAAGCTGGAACATTCTGGCTCCATCATTTGTTCAAAATGGTTTTTGGTGAACTAAGCTGGTACCATCTGAATCCTACTAGAGCAAATAGATGTTTTGACGTATCTCAAGTAGATGCTTATGTGGTTGCATTTGGTCTTTGCATGGTTCAATATGCCACTAGGTACCAAATTTGAGTGTGATAGAAAAGAGTGGCGGCTTCCTTGTGACTTGATATTTTTGTGGGTACGATACTTGGTAGGATTTTTCATGTTGACAGTGCCTATCTTTCGCATTGTAAATATATGTCATGGACTTATTAATTGGATGAGTTCTCGTTGTCAGAAGCTTCGGTTTCACTTCAGTTCCTCATTCCACATTGTGTGGCTTCTTCAATATATTTACCCTTGGAAAAATGTTAATTTCTCTTGTTTGTGAAGTCCTAGAATGCTATTATCTTACTACCTCTTTAGCATCGTCAAGATATATCATGGACTTATCAATTGGATGACTTCCTCATTGTCAGATGCTTTAGTTTCGGCCGCAGTTCCTTCTCATAGATTGTGTGGCCTCGTCAGTACATTTGCCCTTGGATAACTGTTATTTCTTTTGTTTGTGAAGTTCTCAATTGCTATTATTTTCCTATCTGTCTGATTATTACCACTGCAGTTTTGTATCGAGGTTAATGGTTGATGGCATTTCTACTTTGCAGGTTTTGAAATACGTCGAAGGTTTACGTTGGGTCTGTTGGTATTATTACCAAGGTGTTCGATCCTGGCAATGGTGAGTTTTACCATTAAGGTCTGCAAGAAACAATACTAATCCATCTTTACGTGCCTTTTAATAGCAATTATCCGATTCCATTGCCTAGAATGTGCTTATAAACTGTGCGTATTGGACGGTACTTTGAAGACCTCCTATTGGGATATTGAGCAAAAATCTTGTTATTTTGTTTAGTCAGATGAATCCTGCATGCTTCATTTTCTGGGTAGCTTTACTCGAAATGTATCGAATAACCATACTATGATTTCCCTACTGTTAGTGCTACTGTTAAGTTGCAATTTGGTTTTCATGCTACACTAGTTTTTATTAGCCTATTTTTTATATCTGAATTATTGAAAGTTGTATACATGCTTGTTCAAGTACTATCCATTCCATCATGCTCCATTTGCTTCTGATCTCGAGGATTTAGCTGGCCTGGAGATCACATTCTTCTTGGGAGAGCCTTTCAAACCATTTGATCAGCTCGTGGGAACCTTACCATCCGCAAGGTTTTTTTTTTTTTTTTGGATGACCCAGGGAACCTGTAAGCCGACAGCCGGCAGGTAAACCCTGGGGGAGCAATTGTAGGACTCACCACCACAGTACTCTAAATAAGAATCCCTAACGACGCCCTTGGGATTCGAACTTCTCTCTTTCATGAGGGGGAGAGAGTCCAAGCCAATTGCGTCGCTACAGGCGGTGGTTCTATAAGGTTTCTTTTTGTTCTCTTCTGCTTTTGAAAATACTAGGGACCGTTATATTAGTCCTTGTTGTACTTCAAATTTTCTTTTTAGACTGCTCGTATCTGGTGTACAGTGCAAGTGCTCTGCCAGAACAGTACATAAAATTAATGACAAGAGGGGGGTACTCGCATGACTTGCCATTCAAGTTGAGTGCCGGCTTCCCAATTCCACCCTTTCGGTGGAGAGGAATGCAATACTTTCCTCCCATTATTGGCCTCTTCCCAAACCAGTTGCTATCTCTGTTGGGCACAGACTGCGACCCAAATGCGGTGGCTTGTTCGTTCAGATTCCTCTCTATTAGCTGGGCCCTCTCGTACAACTCATCATAGTCTTTGAGATTCAGTGGTACTAGCGGGTCCTTGATATTTGATCTCAGACTATCTTTCAACCTCTTCGCCCTGTCCATCGGGTCCTCAATCAGCCTCAGTGCATACTTGGACAACTTAGCAAACTTTGCTTCATATTGGTCCACGAACATCTGACTCTGACGGAGATGTTGGAACTCGGCCATTTTCTGCTCTCGCGCACAATTTGAAATGTACTTTCCGTAGAAGGCCTCAATGTAGCATCCCGCTCCGGGGCCATACTTTTGGGAAATACTCTCCCTTTGGTAGCTTCCCACCAAGTACTTGCGTTACCTTGTAACTAGTAAACAGTCAAGACTACCTTGTCTTCTTTAGAGCATCTCAGCAGTGCGAAGACTTTCTCTAGTTCTTGGATCCAGAAGGTTACAGCTTCTAGATCGCTCGCTCCAGTGAACCTTGGCTGTTTTAGTTTCAGGAACTGCTCCACCAGCTTATGCATGAGTTGTTCACCATTCCCATTTCCTGGTGGGACTTCAGCAGGTGCGGCGGCAATAGCAGTAGCTTGGTTTTGAGCCCACTGACTAATTATATTCCCTAGAGTTTCTAACACTTGCACGGTCCCATCCAACCTAGGATCACTTGGTGCTTCTTTGCTAGCACCAACCTAAGGTGGTACTCTTCCCCCGGTACTAGCCGGAGCTAACGCTCTATCTCTAGCACTCGCTTATCTCGATACCCTTCCTCTGGCACCTGTCACAGCTGCTATAGCCCTTCTTCAAAGGGTTCTTTGCTTAGGATCGCTCATCTCGCAGGGTCTTTACAGAAACCTACTTTCCAATTCTAACATGGAATTAGAGTCTGAGTGATTCGTACAAAACAATCAATCAATCACAAGCATAAGAAAAATATTTTTCCTAGTATCTATTCCATGACCCATCGCATCTTATCACTCTAGACCTTGACCAAGTTCTGATATCACTTCGAGTGGGGATGTCACGTCCCGAATTCCGAGTACATGCACATCTCTCGGCGGTCGATTAGAAACGCAATGTCCTAGGACACGTCGTTGACCCATTCTTTTAATCTTTCGATTAAACCAGGTGGAAGCGAATTAAATACACACCCAGTCAACCATCAGAAATAGGGATAGTACAAACACAACAATTTTTCACAAACTATGATTTATTCATTAACAGGTTAACCCAAGGAGTATGATATGTACAAACTTACTACAAAGCGACTCCTACACGACCTACTAACAAAAAAGGTCAAGGTCGGCGTTAAATTCCACTTTCACAACCTATACAAGCTCTTACAATATTTGCTCTAATAGCCAGGCACAAAATCGTGCACGACCTTAGGCGGTTCCTGCTCCCCGGGCCCCTTCGGTTCGGAATTCGGATTCACAATGACATCGTCAGGAGTGTCGATGTCCATGGGGTTGCCTCTTGGTCCATCCACGTATCCGATGGACATCCCATCAAAACCTTGTAGGAGACCAATCCTATCGCTATTTGCCATTCTGCTGGCTACCACATCTGCTCAATTGTCTGCGCATCGCTCAAGGAGGACTTTTTTCGAGCCCTCCAATCATACAGGACAAGCTATTTTCTCCCATAAGAATCATTCGGAGTTCGAATTCTTCAATGGCTGTAACACTAGTTGTTATCTCTTATCAATGATAGTTATTGTGTTCAGTCTAAATTGGCATCTCATCTAAAAGTCGTGTATGGGCAAGGTTTACTTGTGACGTGGGTGGCCTTAATATTATCCATGGTCACATTTTCGATGCCTATGGTCCTGCTGAGCAAGGAAGGATAAACAAAGGACTGAAAGATCACATTTACTCATGTAAAAGAGGGAGTTGTAGTCATTGCATGGCATGTACTGATGGGGTAATTTCATTGGGTTAGATTTTTAGGTTTTTTGCATGAAAGATTCGTATGTCTTTTTTCTTTTTCCTTTTTTTAGGGAAGGTTTGAATTTCTGTGGAAGCCTGTGAATATTTTTGCATTTAGTTTTTTTTTCATTAATAAAGATGTCAGATGTTTGACTCGACACCTTCAAGTAAAGGCGACTAGTTTAATCATAATAGAAGTATACATGAACAAGGTAGTTTTACTTGAAGGTGTCGAGTCGAACATTTGACATCTTTATTAATTAAAAAAAAGACTAAATGCAAAAATATCCACAGGCTTCCACATAAATTGAGACCCCCCTTAAAAAAAGAACAAGAAAAAAGACATACGAATCTTTCACGCAAAGAACCTAAAAATGTGACCCAATGAAATGACCCCATCTGTACCGACCATATAATGACTGCAACTCCCTCTTTTACATGAGTAAATGCGATCTTTTTGTCCTCTGTTTCTCCTTCCTTACTCAGTAGGACCATAGGTATAAAAAATGTGATTGTGAATAATATTAAGGCCATGCACATCACAAACAGAATAAACTTTGTCCATGCACGACTTTTGGATGAGATGTCGATTAGACTGAACATTATAACCATCGTTGATAGGAGATAACACCTAATGTTACAGCCATTGAAGAATTTGAACTCCAAATGATTCTTGTGCGAAAAAATGGCTTGTCCTATATGATTGGAGGTCTCGGAAAAAGTCCCCCTTGGGGGATGCGTAGACAATTGAGCAAATGTGGTTATCATTAGGGAGGCAAACGGCGATAGGATTGGTCCCCTGCAAGGTTTTGATGGGTTGCTCGTCGTATACGCGGATGGGCCAGGAGGCAACCCCATGAAGATCGACACTCTTGACGTTGCATTGTGAATCCGGATTCTCAATATCACATCTATTAATTCGTATGGAAATAATCAATTTTTGTTCTTTGATTTATATACGATTAACTTGATCACAAGACCTTAATTTGGATCATCCAAATGGGGAGATTCTTTGATATCTCTAAATAATTTACATAGATGTGCACATTCCGCATCTAGCTTTTTAGAGATTAAAAACACGAATAATAAAATGAAAAACGGTGTAGTGTAGGTGCATTCCATCATCGATTGTCATATGTTTAAAGGTCAAAAGAAAACCGTATGTAGCTCAGATGGGACTTGATAAATAACAACTAGTTAGTAACTTAGTGGAAGAGAACTAGTAAGTCACAAATAAAAATTTCATAAATTGGAATTGAAGACATCTATAGTAGAAACAAATAAAAGTTGCTAAATGATAATTTAGAAAAAAAAAATTAAATGAACATAAGCTGGTCTGCACAATTCAGTTCTAAAACCCATTTGTCGGTACAAATTTAAATTTATTTAAGCTATATTGATATGACAACTTCATAAGGTTATCAATCTATTGGAATGATGGGTTGTGAAATTTTGACAACAGCAAGAGTGAGAGGTGTAATCTTTTGATACGTTGTGATGTACAAATCAGATGCTTATCGGCAAAAAAAACCAAGTAGAGGTCAAATATTTGTGACCAATTCGAAATATTTAATCTGCTAGCTTTTTACCACAAAAATGAAAGAATGAAGCTTATGTTCATTTAATTTTTTTAAATGACAAATTTTAAACAAATTGATCAAGTTGAATATAGTGATTAAACAAAGTAATTTCAAAGAATGGGAAAAGGCTAATTGAATACATTCATTTTAATGATGTTTGTACCATTTATCAATTTGATACACCATAAATTCAATCATTCAATCATGAATGCATTAACTAGATAATTTAATTAAATGTAATCACAACTAATATTCAACACTCCAAATCTCATGATTAACTAATTATTGGTCACATTAATGTTCCAAGTATGACTCATAAATTCAATCATTCAATCATGAATGCATTAACTTTGTAACTGTTGCAGAGCATTATTCCAGATAATTATTTGTAACTATTAGAAGTCTTTATTATGGGTATTAACTTTGTAACTTTTACAAATATTTAATTTGACCATTACTTTTCAAACTGTTTTAGAGCATTAATTAGCTGAAACCGTTTCAAATAATTAAACTGCCCATTTATTCCAAAACCATTTAATGTGACCGTTAAGTTCTGAAACCATTTTAGAACTTAATGTGACTGTTACATCTTTAAAATGTTCCAGATCTTTAATTTAGCCATTAAGTCTGAAACTGTTTCAAATTAGTTTGTTTACTATACATCTAAAATTCATTTCTTTTCATAAATTTACATCAACTATTGAACCAATATGCTAAATTTGCAGAGAATAATGCTATGCTAAATGGGGCATATAGTAATTATTGTAACTTAAATATTAACATTTTATTATGAAATGGCATATAATGGATATCATTATGGTGCTTGGAATATATCTAATCATTCAGTAAGTGCCATTTGAGGATAGTAAATGCTATTATTTATAGATTGATAATCTTATGAAGTTGTCATATCAATATAGCTTAAATAAATTTAGATTTGTATTGGCAAATGGGTTTTAGAAGTGAATTGCGCAAACCAGCTTATGTTTCACATTATTCATAATTGTTTGTGCCCAAATTCAGTTACTTTTAGTTAATGGTATTTTTAAATACTATACATTCCCACAAATTTTCAAGTATGACTCATAAATTCACAACCTTTTACAATCATCTTAAAAACGTTTCAGATCTTTAATTTAGTTGACTTGCAGTTATGGAGAAAAAACATAAAAAAAATTCAACTTTTACAAGTCTGTCTCAACAAATTTTCAGTCAAAATGTGCCAACGACTAACAAGTTATTAAGAAATTGAAATATTGTGGCGATGCCGAGCCTTATCGGGACAATTGAAACAAACCCATAAACACTAATCAAATTGATAAAGAGTGAGTGTATATTATCTCCCCTTTGAATATGATAGAGTGAATATTATATACATTTCCACTTGAATAACCTTAAATTTCCTTAAATTTTGAGATCTAAATATATTAATATAACAAATATGAATTAGGTTATCATTCACAAATAATGTCATCAACCCACCATATGTCGTTCATGTAATGGTGATAATATAAGCATATTATATTCATAAATGAA
This sequence comes from Eucalyptus urophylla, assembly GCA_026873135.1. Classification (NCBI taxonomy): domain Eukaryota; kingdom Viridiplantae; phylum Streptophyta; class Magnoliopsida; order Myrtales; family Myrtaceae; genus Eucalyptus; species Eucalyptus urophylla. The sequence goes on along the minus strand of JAOPUP010000226.1, from coordinate 11,419 downwards.
TGGATACATTCATGATTGAATGATTGAATTTATTAATCAAGTTGACAGAAACATCTAATTTCAAGACAGTTGTAATGGATGTCGTTGTGAATTCAGATTCTCAATTTTTGTTCTCTGATAGGTTGTTTTAAGGTCTTGTGATTAAGTTGGGATTACTTCAACCCATTTGCCACCTATGAAAGAAGATTTTTCATAATAATTTACGTTTTCTTTGGACTCTAGGGAATTTCACCTTAATCATTATTTAATATTGAAAGGCTAGTAGAACACCTAGAGGGGGATGAATAGGTGTGAAAACAGATTTTTGCGAAATGCAGTAAAAATATTTACTTTTAAATTGAGTCTGATTGAGTACAGACTTTGCATAAGGATTCAGACTTTAACAATTATCTCAAAGCACATCAGTAAATCGCAGCAAATAAAGTAAAGGAGTTTAGAGAAGAGAAAAATAAACACAAGGTTTATAATTGTTCGGCTTAGATCAAGCCTACGTCCACTCTTCACACTGAGAGCCTTCTAACTGGATTCCATCATGAATCAAAAAAAGAATGTTACAGCATCGTAATTTCGAATTTTTGAATTTTCAGCGAGGTATCTCCGCTGTTCTCATAAGATCACTCTATAGAGTTTCTCACTTTCGAATACAAGCTTAAGCACTAAAAGATGAAGAATAAGAGAATTGGAAGCTTCAGACTTTGGAATTCTTCTTTCATGCTCTCTTCAAATGACTTGAAAAATCCCTTTAAATACTCTTCCATACCTTGTTGACCATTAGCACTTTTCAGAGGAATTATTCCAATCAACCAGTTGGATAGAATCAATCAAGGAGATCTCGAGTCGTTTGAAAATTAAGATGAAAGCTCATCAATCATGTTCGCCCATACAATCAGGATCCTGATTTCCATAAGTAGATTCTTTCCAAATAAGCTTGCCTTCCAAAAATGATTTGCTTCTTTGAAATTGATTCCAATTAGGATAACCAATATGGTAAGTGATATTTCCAACCAGAAAGCCTGATATATTTTGTACGTATTGAAATCTTGAATAAAATAATTCAGAGTTTAATTAAGTCTTCATTTTTGCGTTTAGTCTGGAATTTGTTGGAGTGTGCAGACTTCCGATAAAAGATAGATTTTGACACGGAAGTCTGGCTTTAGAATAGAACTTAGATAAGTTTTATCAGCTTCAAAACAACATAGGGGTTTTCTCCAACAAAGGTTAATGAATATATGTGGATGAACCATAAATTGAGAAGATATTTCAAACATCACAATGCTCAACTTTACCGGTTAAGCAGAATAATGGTGGGCTCATGGATTAAATGTCATTAAAAATTTTGTTAACGAGTTTTAACAACCAAATGCCAAATAAGCTTTTATGAAAAGTAATGTACATCTTTACGTTATACGGCCCAAAATAATAATTAACCCCAAGTAATCACTAAATTATAATATTCATGTCAAATTTTATAATCTACCTTGGAGGACATACATGATTTTTCATAAGCATGCTGATTTAATGTGCACTATCATTTATTTTCAAGATCTAAAATAAATTTACTTGTGCTAAGAGTGATTTGTCTATTATTATTTTATGAATAGGCACTGTCATCTCCTGATTGAGACATGAAATATAAATGACTTTATCTGAATTCCAATTATAAAAGTTAATAATATAACCAGACAAACGTTATTATAAAGTTAAAATTTATCAGAATTCATTAACTTATGTTCAAGATATCTTTAAACGACCATGCATATTCTAAAATTATATGATCCACGTGCGAATATTTTAGGCATATTACAAATATGAATTAACTAGGGAATTCGCTATACAAATAAATTTTGTTAACGAGTTGATGATTATATGTCATATATAAATTTTTAAAGTCAATGCCATTATCTACTATAAATAATAACGTTTTATTTGTGTTTGGGTGCTTGGAGTTACGCAAATCTTATTACTCTGTGTGGAAATCCCCTTGTTCTATTCTATTATGGTGTTTGAGTACAGGAGGTTTCGTTAAGTAGTTCAAGATTCTTGAAATAATTTTGAAATTCCTTATCAACATACTTTCCACCATTGCCAAAATGAAGAATTTGAGTTTTAGCTAGAAATCAAGTCTGAATTATCGCATGAAAAGATTGAAACATACCCAACACATCAACTTTGAGCTTCAACAATTATAAACAAGTTATTCAAGTACAACCGTTTTGAATGATGTAATCTTCATATCCTAAATGACTATTTTATGCTTGGAGGAAGGCCAACTCAAAAGAACATTAGGTTTTCATAAGCATGCTAATATCATATGTCATTAGTTGACTTAAAAGTAATTAGACCCATTTGTCCCTTTCCAAGGCACGGGTTGGATATACTAATGACTCTTTTGCTCAGAATAATATGATTTGGTGGTCTTGTTCAGACCTTTATAGTGCAAGTAATGCATTAAAAATCGACAGTGTAGATAAAGAGTGAGTGTTAAATCAGTTATAACTTTCTCTAGAAGTGACAATTGAAAATCACAAGGTCGAATAAATACACCCATTATTACATTTGATTAATATGGAATTGACTATAAAATTTAACCGTCGGTATGGATATAATGATTAATATAGTGGTTTAATCTGTGCAATTAAATTAATGCGCAGTCAAGCTTTAATTACTTTAAATAATGGGTGTATTTATCAAATTTAATCGTTAGCTAAGCAGAAAAATCTATGTGGCAAATTTTATCATATGGCCTCTCATACAAAGTATGATAGTGATTAAAAGACTAACAAGAATTTATGCTTCTAATCAATTATTCACATACAATCGTGTATGTGATGTATTATTTAATAGACATGATATTGCTAATATACCGATCATTTTTAGTTTATTGTATATTAGTCTTAATATTAATAAAGAGTTGAATATTAATTGTCAACAATGGCAATTGGATATGTGAATAATGTGAAACATAAGGTAGACTTTTGAGATTGACATTGGCAAATGGGTACTTGGACAGTGGCCTTACATGTTGTTCGCTTAAATTGACATTGGAGGACATAATTTTTTTAGTGTATGTTTATTGAGGGTAGCATACCAGTTTCAAAAGTCTAACTTTTAGATACACAGATTAGAGATTATATGCCAATACACCTTAGATTAAAATGTAGAAAGCAGTTGCTGACTTCAAATAACGAGAGAGGAATCCATAAGAGGGCATGACCAAATACCAGAGAGATTAATAATTTGAGGAAAAGAGCTTCTCTGTTCGTGCAATTGGTTTTTTGTTTTGTTTTTGTAGTTAATGAATTAAATTAGTTTTGACCATCATATTCATGAGAACATGTGTGTGTTCTCTTAAGGAGTAAAGTTAAACTAACACAGTTTGCCCATAAATTAAGAAATTGTAAACCATTGATAGACAATTTAAGTGAATCGTGATTATCATTTTAGATTAATACCCAACTACATATGGGCAAAGCATTGCTAATGTCAAGTATTATTAGTTGGAATTCATGAAAATCGTTCAACCACTCAAGCTCAATGATGATTGAGTTGATTTAGATGGTTTGATACATATTTGCACCATGTTAGTGATTGGATATTCCTTTTTGTAATAAAATATTACTAGATAGTATTCACGCTTTTACATATCGAAAGATACTGTCTTCTCACTTGTCTAGAGGTGTGTCAATCTCTTTCTAGTTGCTTACCACATTTAGATCCTTAGTTTTGTCTTCATAAATTAAAATCGAGCTTGAATTTTGTTTTCTACTGCTTAATTTTCACTGTCATGACTATCAAAGGACAATCAATCGAATGAGTCATATCTCATGCATAACAATTTGTATATGCTAGTTAGTGATTTGAGGTCATTAGAGAGTATTTGTAGCATTCTTTTCATACTATTCACAGTCGTTTCATCAATCAGAAAACTAATCCCTACAAACAATGGAGGAAAACAAAACCCTTTTAAGAGGTAAGATGCTCAACAAAACAACATAAATTTGACCTCTAGGTAAAATAGTCTGATTTATACAGGTACTTGCTTAAGGATTGTTTGGAAATTGAGACTCACCTCTTATTGAAATGGTCAACATAACAAAGGTTCTACCACCTACAACGATCTTTATCAATCGCCAGTAAACTTAGGGACCAAAAACGTAGCACTGTATTCCAATTCATCACATTATAAGTCTTCATTGTTCCCGCTAAAAAATTGATAAATGTTCTGGTTGCATAGCTGGACAAGGCTTCTAGGAGATACGATAAAGTACTTGAAACAGCTCGAGGAAAATGTGAAGATCCTCGAGGAAGAGGTGGCCACGAGAACCGTGGAATCTGTGATCTTTGCAAAGAAGCGATCGCTCCAACGCGGTGATGGCGTCATATGTTTATCATCCGATGAGAAGTCATATGACCCACTCATCGATCAGCAACTACCTGAGGTCGAAGCACGGGTATTGGGGACGAACGTTTTGATTAAAGTCCACTGTGAGAAGCACGAGGGTTGCATCAAGGAAGTGATGAAACAAATGGAGGACATGAACTTGACAACTCTAAATATCAGCGTCCTAGCATTTGGGAGTTCCCTCTTGGATATTACAATTGTGGCCCAGGTAATTATTGCCAATTTCTTCATATTGTTTCAGTTGAAAAGTAGTCTTTTAAAACTTCAACTAGTTTTTCTGATCCTTTGTGGAGAGCATATTGTCGGTTCAGATATTCTTGGATACAAACTGTTATCCAGATTTTTCTCTTTCTTCTTTTTCTGATTTTGGTATGGAAAAGTCCGTAATATGGTTCCTTGTTAATTATACGAGCTTTGGCGTCACTTCTCGTGATCCCCAGAAGCTTTTGCATTGAGTTTTTAAAATCTAAAATAACAATAAATGAGGGAAGATTACTAATTCCACATACCAAAGGAAACTACTGTTAAAAATTAAATATCATATGTGCAAGAATTCTTAGAGAATGTTCAATCCACTTTTTGTTGCATTTTTATTAGATTTACTGACAGGTTGCTGTATAAATTAATCTCTTCTTATTCAGAGCAGAGTTATGGTATTTCATCTTCAGTTATATAGAAATCATACTTGTTTCGTCTACATTACTTGCAGATAGAAAATGAGAACTGCCTGACACTTGAGGAGATTGTTGAAAAACTACACGATGCTCTGACCATGTTCATCGGATCATCTATTATGATTATTTTCCTGTATCTACAGTTAAGCATTTCAAGGGGCTCATAGCTTATGAGGATTATGATGGAAGTAGAACAAAGCAACAGTCCACTCTCATGAACCAATATTCCTTCTGTGTAGTTCATTGGCACGGGTCCTCTTACTTGGAAAGAAGAGATGACCTTTATCGTGACATGGACCCAAATTGCGATAAATCTCCCATGTTACCTTCGTATCTCAGTCTAAAATCTGCTGGTTTTGATTCATCTGGCCTTGATTCTAAATCATTGCCTCTGAAACTTTTCAAGTCTCGTTGTCTTTTGGACCTTCAGAAATATTAGCTCGTTCATCATTCTTTTCTTCTTTTTGTTGCAGCAAGTGCGATGCTTCCAGCAGTTGCATTGCAAAGTTTAGTCTTTCTTTAGTGCAGAGAAATTAGGAGAGAAGACCCAGATATTCAGGAGGCATGGCGAGTTATATGCTTTTGGCTCTTCAGTTTGCAGGTTGTAGATGCAGTTAGTTGTACATAGTTCATATGTACTTGTAATCATCATGTGTTTGACCCATCTATTGATAAAATCCATTGTTTGGATTAGAGATGGACAGACATACAAATGTAACTCAGTTCCATGGATCTCGTCTAGTACATTCTTTGCTGATCTTACGGACAAATTGTTTTTGACTCCCTTTATTTGTTTTTGTTGAGAATGAAGCTTCATCACATCCTGTCTCTCTCCTTTTTTTTTTGGTTAGGCTTTATAACATCAGTACCGATCAAAAGGAATAAGAACAAAAATCTGGTTCAATTCATCGGTTGTCTGTGTTACGCAGGTTTTGAAGTTTCTGCATATGCGTATTGAGTTTTTGGTATTAACAGATGTATGTCTTTATGAAGTTTGAGCTTCATATGGTATCGAGTTCGAGGATAATGCAAGTTTTCTGTGTAATATCTTGACCTTTGGGAGCATCACGTCCAAAATCAATGATGTTGAAAACATGTATCGAGTTTGACACTTGAATACACTTCAATTTTCTCTATCTTATTTAGTCATTTATCTCATATGAAAATTAGCATTCACCAACCCATGTGGTACCGACACTCTTCAAGAACCTTCATGTTGTGTCTAACATGCTCCGACACGCCTCGACATGCGGTCAACGAGTGTCGAAAAATCCAACATGTGGTTAATTTTTTCTGAGACGCGAGTCCAGAATTTTGATACACATGGGGTCAATTTTGAAAGTTTTCAATACTTGAGGGGTCAAAATATAAATATATATTATTCACCAAAAAAATATAAATACAAAAAAAAGGAGGAGGGCTGGTGGCTAGGCACCACTGTCGCTGCCACCATCAGAGGGGGTCGGCGACCTCACCAGCCATAGGTGGCTATCACGCTCCTGTCCACTTTCGAGCCTTCATGATCCCGTCCTGATACTGTTTCCACGAGATGGTGAGCTTTTGCCCAAACTATTTATGCTTACAGCACATATAGGTGCATTCCATCATCGATGTAGAATATGTTGGACGCAAATTGCGCAACCCCAAGATCTCCATAACCAGAACAAGAACATGCATAATTGAGTAGAAAGATTAACGCACCTGTTTTGAGATCCATCGAACATAAAGCGGAAGCAGAAAAAGGATTATCCACATATATCAAGGGGATCCACGCATCAAGTCCTTCTCCTCTATTGCCCTCCGTATCACTGGTTCAATGAGGCAACCCCCTCACGTTTAGCGTTAGGTAAACGCCTCTTAGGTGAGAACACATGTGAGAATTAGGATTAGAGGAGAGACTTGAGCACTATTTATAGAGTTTCCAGCCAGTCCCCCTCATTACGGGCCAGACTCAACTCGGCTCACACTAGCCAGCCCATATTAAACTAATTAAGAAACTTCTATCTCTTTTTAAACCAACCCCGTTTTACGGTAACCTTAAAAATAGTAAATTACAACATCAATTAATTTAGTCCACATTAGGAAAACTCTTACATTCTCTCACTTGGACTATATTAATTGAAATTGTACCGTATGTGCGCACATTTGGTCCAGAGATAATTCTTAATAGTCAATCTTATTCCATAAAAGTCTTAAACACCGAATCATAGCGGTAACTGCGTGTATACACACAGAGCCTTCCATAGTCACGAATGTTCTCAACTTTATTGATATGGATTCAATATGGTAATGTGTCAAATGGATAACGTCTCTCATAGAGAGATCCCATTTGTCAGTCACCATTTTCTTATCTTAGGTGTCACAAAAACTTGTGCCACAAGAGAATGCTTTATGGTTCTAATGAATCCACATATGTCTTGTCCGTATAGTTAACCTTTCTTTATGTATCACAAGACATATGCACAAGGCTAATGACCGGATGCCCGGCTCGAATGCCCTTAACCTTCACTCAAGGTTTATACAATCCCTTGATACTTTATCAATATGTATTCAACATAATAACATTACATTCAAAAATATTTTATCGAATGCAAAAGTTGATACATATCAAACCGTTACAAAGTGTAACGTACACAGATGAAACATTTATCAGAGTAAAGCCAAAATAGCTCCCACTAAACAACAGTATCCAAAGATACTCCTAGGTCCATGCTAATGACATGTCACTCAAATACACATGGGTGTAGGCCTTTAGTTAATGGATCTGTAACCACATCATCTATGAAAATATATTATATTATAAGTCACCTTTCTATACCGTTTCTTTATGATAAAAAATATTTGACCACCATATATTTAGACCCCTTGAGACCTCTGTAGTAAATAAATAATACTATAAATTTGTTATCTCAATACAATCGTATGAGTCTATCCATAAAGTGAAAACAATCAACTCCTTTCATGAGATTCTAGAGTCTAAAAGCTTAAGTAACAATCTAAAAGAATGTTACTAACATTGCTTATATAGTAGAAGATGACATAAAACTTTATTTACTGCACTTACTGCTAACATAAATATGTATTATGTTATTGATTGCATGTCATCAGAACAGCCAGCAAAGTTTACATCTAAATACCCTACTAACTGCAAGAATTGAACATGTCTATAAATTAGCATATAATCTCGTCTTCTTTAAGTACCTTTAAATCTTCTTGGCAGCAACCCAGTGATTGCGTTTTGGATTTGATCGATATCTGCCTAGAAGTCCCGTCACAAAGACAAGATTTAGTCTAGTGCAAATTCGAGCATATATTATACTTTTAAGTGCACTGACACAAGGTACATCATGAGCAAAATAACAACACTATGAAACTTTAAGGACAATGTGATAGATTTGGTCAATCACCCTTAAAAACATGAGCAATTCCTGGCTTACAATGATGTATATTGAATATTTCCAATATACAATCAGCAAATGTCATCCGAGAAAATCTAATATAATATGGCAAAAACAATCCTTACAGACCTCCGTACAAAGGATATACGATATCTTAAGGTCACAACTTGTAAGCAAAACATCATGTACATAAAGTATGGGAAAAAATAAATTTCCTCCCACTGATCTTGCAGTATATTGAATTACTTTATTCCTAATTGAACAAAATAACAACACTATGAAACTTTAATAATATTGTCTAGAAACTTATTTAAGACCATGAATTAGAACTTTTCAGTCTACATACAAGTTTACTTGAATCTGCTGCAAAATCATCCAGTTGCACTATACAGATATTTGGCGTAACTTCATATCAAAATAAATTATTAATGCCACATTCACTCTAAAAGAATCTTTAAAATACTAAAAAGAAATATTTATTTCTTCACTATAAACAATCCACCCCTCTTTCAGAATGAAAACTTTAGTTACCAATTTGGCTTTAAACTTCACAATATTTCTTTGAAATTCTTTTAATTTTGTACGCCAATTTGCAACTAACGAACTTGTAATCTTTAGGCAAGTAAGTTAATTTCCAAACACTATGTTGTTTCATAGATTGTATATCACATTTTATGACATCTAATCACATACTTGATTGAGAATAAGAAACGACATTTATAAATATGTCATTACATCAACCATATAGTGGATATTGTAATCATGCTCTCACAAATAGATTATATAGTCTGATGGTATAACTGATCGTCTTTTCTTAACAAATCTCCTTAATAAAGCTGCAACCACTTCATTATGCACTTGAGAGGTTTAAGAAATTTCATTATAAATTATATCAAGAATAGTATCTTGAACCTCAACAAGTTTAGTCTATGGTACAAGAGATTCCATAATTATCTGTATAGGTAAAGACAAAAACATAGTAACCTCTATCATACTATTATCTTTAATAGTCTGAGAGCAGCTATCCTCTATAATTACGTCAATATTTAAAAATTTTAAAATATGTGATTCCATAAATTCTTGTACCTTCTTTAGGGTCATAAAATCAATATTCTTTTGTAAGTAAGATACAAAATAACAGTGAACAAGATTTTCAGGCATAGTAATTGTTACCACCCTAGAATCTACCAAGCATTTGACAAATGACCATTTAAGTTATTTCATATTGTCATACTTGCCAAAATACTCATAGCCACTATTAAACCTCAACCTTTAATCATATATAGAAGTATATGTCATTAAGACTTAAACACAATCTTTGCAGATGTGTCCTAATTTCAATATCGAGACATAATTTCAAGCAACTAAGGCTTCCATCATCTTATAGTAGTGCAATCCGGCAAACCTCTTTTCAAGTGTTCTCATGGACAGAACAAATTCTATTGCTCTTTTCTCAAGCAAATCATATGTCCACAACTTAAAATTTGAAGTAGTAAAAACTCAATAATAATGAAGTTATTAATTATAGAAAATGTGACTGAAAATTAAGCAATGTATATAATTAGTATCATGTGAGTACTGTGTAACTTGACATACAAGTACACATCAGAGAGTTACATGCATAATCATATAATCACCTTTGGGCAGAATACATGACATGCAGTTGTACACTCCCACATGATAGCGATTATGAGAATATATTCCAATTCTTGTGAATTCATCACCTTGGGCATATGAATCACTAGAATCAATCACTCCTCCACCACACTATCATGTATCCCTCCATGAACTAATACACAATCACCTCCTTTGGGAGTATGACTACGCATTAAACCAAGAGACATCCCAATCATCATACGAGACCGAAATTTCTCAAACTCAATCAAGCGTGCCACTTTGGTGGTCACTACTCAATTGAATCATTGAAATTCTCTCATACCAGGGATATAAACTTTACTCCCACATACACATATATGTGATTTTAACTTTAGTGATAGGGGCAGCATATCACCAAAATCACATATCATGCTAATTACATTGCTTTATTCATTAATAAGAAATTAATCATACATATATATATATATATATATATATATATATATATATATATAGCGAACCTAAAAGACAGATTCCAATGAGATCATTGATCACAGAACACAAGAAACTTCTCATAACAAAGAATAAAACATCTCTTGTGCACCCCAATTACATATTACCAGAACAAAATAAAAAAAGTGCGATCTAAATATCTCTCACAAATTAACATCAATAATAATATAGAGTACATCAAATCGACAAGCTTGACAACGATCCATTATCACTCATGAGTTCATAAGGCAAAAATGACTTCAAGGCCAACAACTGATTTATTAATCAATTTTAGTAACAAATCATTCAACCAGTGGCCTATTAATTGAGTCAAACCAAAGAACCAAATATCTAAAATTTAATAGTAGATACTATTGCTCTGCATAAATGTTGTCATACTCTTAACCATAAAAATATTCAACTTGATAGACATTAACAAGTGACTAGATGAGTTCATGTACAATATGCAAGTAACTTAATTGATATGCATTACCCACATTCAGCAGATATGTTAATCAGTACAATCAGTTTGGTTACAAGTCCTGTTGTCTATCATTCAAAGATTACCAGTGTGTAAAGGAGTATGCTTGAGCAACAAAAGTTTCATAACTTTACTGTTTCTCATCAGCTCAATACATAGCTCAATTACTATTCTACAAATTGTATCTCATTAAGCCAGCTTTAGTTCACAATAAAGTTTAATTTTTTATTAATGAATCACACCTATTTTTATGTGATAACATACTAGTAACCCAACACTTATATTTCCAAAATCACAGAAAGTGCAAGAAAAATACACAATTTAGGATTCCATATGCAATTTCACATCAATAAAACCACTAAACATATAAAATAAA